>JASANB010001588.1:0-216211 GCA_030248155.1 Sabatieria punctata
CCGAGATCCCATCACTCCCAGTGGATGAGACAAGCCCATCATGGGGTGACCGCAGGGGAAGACTCAAAGCTGCAGAGTTGCTAGGCACGTAAGAGTCAGAAACCCTAGTTGAAAACATGTTTTCAGAGTCCGAAAAATCAATCAAAGGACTAGATTGCACAGAATCGGATAACGGCGCGTTCGTTTGCTTGATCTGTAGCCACTGTTTGAACATAGTCATCTCAATCTGCTGAGCTTGCACAACCGTGTGCATCATTTCTAGCTGCGAGACCAACCGGTCGAGCTTAGCGTTTAGTTGTTCATTGCTCGAATTTTCTGCCTTAGACTCAACAGATCGCACAGGCACCGATACTTGAGTATCAACTGGTCTCAAAGGCAAAGAAGCCTGAGCCCTCGAAAAGGTATGAAAGCATGTCATACCCGAGCCATCTGAGCCAAACGGCCCGTCAGTCTCTGAAACAGGTGTCTCCGAGGCAGTGGTTTGCCGAGCCACCGTTTGAGTAGCAGGTCTCGAAGCCATTGTAGGCTGAGCCCTACTAGCAGTATCAGTCAGTAACGTTAGAGATTCAGTCGGAAAAAGTTGGTATTCCTGAATTGGCGACTGCGAAACTACGGTATTTTCACGCACATTAGAGTCAAACTCAATTTGCTCTACAGATTTGACAGCAGTTTCGGTGCACTGATTCTGCAAGTCGACCAAAAAATTGCAGCAATCAGTGATTTGCGTTTTGGCAGAATCACAATCAAGAAAAAGCTTCTGCCTAATCTCAGGATTGGAATCGAGCAATGATGCAAACACAGTAGTGGCCTGAGTTTCAAATGACTCGTACTGATCAAGCAATGATTTTAGCGACCGAGAAAAATACTCAATTTTGCCAACGTTTGACTGTACTATCTGTGTATAATGAACGTCAGAGCCAGCACCACACTTTTTACGTAACTCAGATCGAAATTTCACAAGCTCATCGTAAAAGGCTCTAGTATGGGCACAATAATCGGCAACATTTTGCAAATAGTCACTAAATTGCTGTCTAGTTACGCGAGCCATTCTGTGCTACGAACGTAAATAGGCAATGAGCTTACTGGTTTGTTGACGCCAGCCCTGTGCGGAGCGTCGTAAACTGCTCAAGTCTCGAGTGCACGGCACGCGCGTGTAGAGCCCAGCGACACGGCACCAACGGACGAGCAAGCGAGTTCACCAGCGAACAACGAGTGCACCTTGTGCCGCCGTCCACCAACGACTACCTTGGCTACGCGCTAAAATGTAAAGCAATGAGAAACAAAATCAACAATCAAAGGTCTGCTCTGGGCACCAGTTTCTTGTCCGGCCGGCCCAGTACAGGCAGAACAAGAAGAAAGAAAGAGACAGACCGCGATATCAGCTTTACTTGGCACGCCCGGCCACACTAGACAGCATCTTGCCGCACACTACTCCTAGGCACACACACACTGCCACCAAGCCCACACACACACTGACACTAAAACAGCCTCGGTCCGACTGACCTTCCAAGAAAAGCATTCGAAACTGTGAAAGGGGTGACAGCGTTGTACACACCACTATATTAAGAAATTAGACTGACCTAAAGGCACAATCAACAAAGTACGGTATGTACCAATTCAAACAAAGGTGCCAACTAATAACAAAACAAACTTCAATAAAACTAGCTTTGTCGTGCTATCCTGGGCACGACACTGACGTACTTCCTCAAAAATGACGTCAGCCGGTATGGCGTCCTTTCCTATAAAAATACGGCGGATGTCTCCGGGAGGTCGACATTTGGAAAAAATTTTTTGGGACGCGGCTGACATCACGCCCCCGAAAAAGTAAAAAGACATCAGCCAAAAAGGTAGGTATCAAGGGGCTATTTTAGCAGGCGACTCTCTACCCACCGTTGTGTCTAATTCGCGCCAGTCAACAAGTAACCACACCGTCCAGCATGGAAGTCAGAAAGCCACCCTGCTATGACATGAGCGATCGATCTGTTAAAATTCAAACTGGTGAGGGCTGACGCTTCCTCTTAAATCAATATATTGACTTTTCTCTTGTTTTAGGCAAAAGCGACTGAAAACTTCGCGCTTTATACACTTATATCTTGTCACTCAAAGCCAAGCAGAAAACGAATGCTGAATATTTGGGATACAAATTGATTTTCCTACTATTTGGATTGCGAAATTCTTCTACACATGGCTTTTGTTTTGTCTGGTATGTGTGATCATAATTTTATGCCTTAAGCTATTCTTTGCAACTGTTATTTCGTGCAATCCCTGATATTATCTTTACTTTATGTTATTAGTGCTTTTATTATTATTATTAAAATTCTTTCGCACTGCAGTGCAATCTTTAACAGAAATCGCAGACTAGTCTGCTACATTTTGGATTTCGCAGAGTTTTCTGCGCTTTGAGAACGCTGAATATTCTGCATATCGCTACGCAGAAATTCTGCGTTATAGTGCAGAATCGAAAGTTAGAGCAAAAATCGTATAATTTTCTACCACAATTTACGCAGAAATTCTGCCTTCTAACGCAGAACCGTTCTTAGAGAGTAGTAACAGAAAGAAAAGTCAGTTTGAGGCACGCACATGTATGTAACATAGGTTAGGTTTGGTGGGTAGGTGACCGGCCACGAGCTAAAACGAATAAATGACCCAGAACCGCAAAGCCCCTAAGGCTAGCTGCAACCTCAAAGTCTACTGAAGGCAAACAAATTTCGAGGACGAATTTTATCGTTAAACTGTTCAACATATGTCATGCCGATTTGTAAATGTTTCCTTTTAACAGAGTAAACATATCAATTCTACTTGTTGTGTCCCCCATCCAGTCAACCCTCCATGCTCCAGTAAGCTTCGTCCATATTGTTTCCGTGAGTAGTCAGACAGAATCAGCTGTAAAATGGCCATTCAGCCGCCGAAGGCATTGTCAAGTAAATGTCAAGTGTTTATCAAGTTGTTGTCAAGTACAAGTAAATGTCAAGTAAATGTCAAGTAAACGTTTGTGAGGTGAGAAATTGACTTTTACTTGACTTGTAATTGACTTGTACTTGTGCTTGACTTGTACTTGACATTTTACTTGTAAGGTGAGAAGTGGGCCCCAGGTCTCAGTGGTAACTGTCCCTGTTTCCGTATGTCCCAACACATGTGTCGCTGTAACAACTTTCGGTGGCCTGGGTTGGGCTTTGTGCCGACGACCAACTCTTTGCGGCAAGAAACTTGCCCCGCCGAGTGGATGAACGCACGACGTCGCGCACAGTGGCTTTGCGGCCTAAACCACTACACCAACTGTGCCAGCCAGCTGTGAACTTATTATCGGTCTACTCCCCTCACTGATGGGGACATTAGAAACTTACGGCTTCTGAAGAGTTCGAGTCACTTGAATTCGGTCGAGTCCTTGCAGGGTTCTTTACTGTGTATTTCTCAAATCAGAAATAATCCTGAGGCAATCCTTTGCACAACGAGAAATTTTGAAAATAATGTTTAGAATTTAAATTTCGCGCTGGCTATGGTATGTTAGATGTTCACGCAACAGAAGAATTTAAATTTCGCGCTTTTTAGTATTTTAGATGTTCACGCAACAGCTCAAAAATTAGCGCCGAGCGCCGATTCCTCCAGCGCCGATTCGATATTACCGGCCACGGCGCCTTTCCTGACTGTGCAGTAGCAGCCGGCCAAATCCACGGCAACGGCACATAGTAAGGCGGTAAATTAAAATTAAAACCGCTCTGCTGCCTGCACGTCCGGTGTTGTGAGTGCGCGCAATCTGCACATGGTCTGATTAATTACGTCATTGCCCAGGACACGCCACACATTACAGTCTGTCCATACAGGCAAGCTTGCAACGTGCAAAAGTAAGGGATAGAGAATAAATAATTATGCCAATTGCAGTGGCGTATCCAGGGGGTGTAGGGTGTGTACACCCCCCTTTGCGGTGGAGGTAGGAAGAAAAAGTCTGTCAAAAATATAAGAAACTCATGAATTATGTACTAAAACTGTCTATTTTGTGCTCAGAATGCCTTCTAAATACGTTTTTGAAGGCCAAATTTTTAAAATTTTCTCGCCCTGGTCGGGCAGAAGCCCAACCAGGCCATTATAAACTACTAAAACTTGTAATTTCTGTTAATTTTAAGCTCGGAATGCGTTTTAAACGCGTTTTTGGAGGCTAATTTTGCTAAATTTTCTTACCCAGGCCCAACCAGCCACTTTCAAAATTTTACACCTCCCCCTTTCCAAAATCCTGGATACGCCACTGGCCAATTCGATATTTAGATGTAAAAGTGGGAAAAACCTGTTTTCAAACAGAAAAATATAAATTTTGACGAGTTTTCTGAAAAATTGGAAAAGATGACATCTGAAATGAAAATGATGAATTTTATTTTATATTTCTACATTTTATCTACAAAATCTAAAATTATACTATACAACATACTACAGCCGAGTTTTCGATACTTTTCGAAGGTCAATTATACTACAATACTACTGGTAGTAGTATTATTATACTACATATGGCAACACTGGGTATTATTCTTAGAAGTTTTACGGCATGTGTCTTACAGAACGCGAGGCCATCTTTTCACGAGGGTTACGCAATTTTCATCAGTACGGAACAAACATCAGCACAAAGCACAAAGAAAAGCGCTGCGACTTAGCAACAGACCTACCTACTACAGGCAATCGGCCAAAAAACGAACAGCACAGACAGGCCGCGCTTTGAAATTTCTATTCGAATTTGGCGCTCATTTTGCGCCGCCGATTTGGCCGGCTGCTTCTTGGCAGCCAGGAAAGGTACTGTGGCCGGCCGGTCGGGTGGCATAAGCACAAGGTGTCGGCCGAGTTGCCCCGCCGTACCGCGTCGGAATAAAGTCGCGACCGACCATAACCGACATTTACAATAGCGTAGACAGTTCCGTTAAAGGCGTGTAGTGCGCCCACTAGATTCGTTGGGTGTGCACTCCTGTCTGCATACATATAACAGGGGGTCCGGGGGTCTGCCTCACCTGACTTAGGCCAACCAGTGATGTACGAAACGAAAATTTTCTGAATTTAGTTAGTAAAAGTTAGTTAAATCCTTTCAAATTTGAATTTAGTAAGTAAACGTTAGTAACTAAATTCGCTCTCTGAGTTTAGTAAGTCAGTGAAAAGTTATCGAGTTGCTTATGTAGTTATGAGTTTAGTAAAAATAAACTATTAGAAATATTGTCCATTTAACCGATTTGCTTTGGCTATTTAGACCTCATTAGGTTCAAAATATTCACAAAAAACAATATTTCTCATAATTTTCTGCAAAAAATGTTTATGTGGTGTGCCCGTTAGTTATTCAAAAAGCTGCATAACCGGACAGGAACAATGAAATATTCAGAAATAACAATACAAAACAAAGTGCCACATTGCTGGAAAGCTACCTAAATTGTACTCCTTTGCTTTAAGAACGTTGAAAACATGGAATTCTCTTCCAATTCAGATTACCGTAGTACAAAAACTTGCTTCTATTAGTCAAGAACTAAGGAAACTAAACTTTGACCAGTACCTAAATTTTGTGTAATTTCAAACGTTTTACTAATGTCTGTTTTAAGGCGGTGCAAAGCCCTGTCCACTGTCCACTGGCCATTCGTCTCCATGTACCGTTGTTTATACTGTAACCGCGTTTTTGTGATGCTTGCTAACTCTATTGTTTTGTGTTGTGCGATAAACTTTCGTTCGAAAGTCCTTCAAAGGCATAATAATTTTCTATCAGTTCAGATCGAATAATTCAACTTCGGAAAAGATTCTCTATGTTCCAGTCTGTTTACGTCGGCCAGCCAGCACCACACGTCTGCGTGACACATCGTTTTGGCGGTTGTTTTTATTTTTAAAAATAGCAAGTTTACTCCAACAGAGCCAGATTTGCATTTTTCGGTCATCCATCAAAAAGCAGCTGAGAGAGAGAGAGAGGCCAGTGCCTCCGAACCAGTTATGTCTTCTTAACCGGGCAACAACAGCTCTTTGATATAAAACGCAAACAGGTTTTCAATACTTCATTACGAAGTTGAGTAATTGACAGTTTCTCTTGCTGCTGCGCCATGAACTGGTTGACTTCTCTCCTACTTCTTCCCTGTCTCGCTCTTATTACTGATGCAGCCCAAATAGTCAAAGTGCACGAGCAGCTCCCGACTGTGCAAAGATCCGACAAGAAGGGCTATTTTACCAAAAGCTCTTCCTACCTCTCCTTTGGCAAGTTCCTGCTGCAGAACAAAATCTCTCTCAAGAAGCGCCTCAGTGATGTCTATGGAACCGGTGACCGTCGCGACCGATTGCAACAATTCTACAAAGGAATTCCAGTATTTGGGGCAGAGGTGGTCAGTCATCAACTCTACAGACCCATTCAAGCTTCCACCAGACATTACTTTGGTAGAGTTGTCACTGGCCTGGAAGAAGATCTGAAAGAAGCCAACGTCTGGCAAGTGCAAGAGCGTCAGATCCAAGTGTTGGAAGAGTTCAGCAAAGCCCAGGCTGCACTGCACCCCAACGACACTCTTGAGTTGAAGAACATAGGACTGGTGGTTTATCTGGACAAGGATGGCACAGCTAAGTTGGGCTACTTTGCCATGTGCGCCATTTCAAAGCAAGACGACGTTCCAACAGTGCCCACTGCCATTTTGGATGAGCAGGGGAGAGTGGTGGAAATATGGGACGAGGTTTCAACAGAGGGAAAGGAAGGAAAGATTTTTGAGGCTGGAGGGCCTGGAGGCAACGACATGGTTGGACCACACAAATACGATGGAGAAGATCGACCAAAATTGAAAGTCACAAAAGATGGCAAGGAATGCACAATGAAGAACAAATACATCGAAACAGTGCACAACGAATGGCAAGCGGTTTCTTTCTTTGGAGGGGGTCTCAAGGATAAACCTTATTCCTTCTTGTGTCCCGACCAGAAGGAAGCCTACATCCATGGAGCCTATTCATCGTTGAATGATGCCCATTTTTTCGTCACTGACACCATCGAGATGTATGAAGACTGGTTTGGTGACTACCCGTTCAACAAGAAACCGATCAAAGTTCGCGTTCATGTTGGGCGAAACTTTCCAAATGCCTTCCACATCTTCAGCACAGTCAACTTTGGGGATGGAAGATGTATTAAAGCTAAATGCAACCGAGCCAAAATGGACTGTCAACGATGGCTGGCTACCGCAAGCAGCTGCAACGTAGTGGCTCATGAGCTGGGCCATGCAGTGGTGAAGCATTTTGCAGATTTCACCAAGCGAGGAGACGAGAGATGCTTGAACGAAGCGTTCGCTGACATGACAGGCAAGACCTATGAAACCTATCTGAATGGTGAACTGCTCAATTGGAACATTGGAGGGGACATCATGAAGATTCCACTTCGATGCATGGACAACCCGAAATGCGACAACAAGTCAATTGACCACTGCAAAGACGTTGGAAGCAAAGATTCACACTACTGCTCAGGAGTGTTCAACAAGGCTTTCTACACTATCGCTACCAACATGTCAAAGGACGTCAAAGCAGCATACGAAATCTTTTACTGTGCCCTGGCCAACACCTGGACCAAGGGCGTCAGCCACACAGAAGCTGCTGAGTTGGTGTTGAAGGCTGCTGATATGCTGAAAGAGTCAGCCGAAGATGATAAACCATGGTGCGTTAAGGAAAACCATCATAAAGACCTGGACATTGATGTGGTGAGAGAAGGCTTTGAAGTGGTGGGCATTGCTTGTAAGCAGAAGAAATCGGAGAACAAAAAGAAAGACACTGGTGGCTGGAAATGTGTGTGCAAGGAATAGGTTCAGTTGAAGTATAGATGCTGTCTTGGGATTGGGTGGTACTACTATGATATTTTCCGATAGAGTTAGCTAACATAACATAGTATAGTGCTGAGAAACTGCTGTATTATTTTATGACTATTTCACCATGAACAAAGGTGCTATAGGTATTCGAATGTATTCCGTTTATATCAGTAACATATTGTCTATATTTTATGTCGGAAACCCTGCTTCCGTTTAAATCAAATTCGGTTTTCAACGCGAATTTATTGAGTAGGTACACACGGCAGCATGGCAATTTACGGTCCGACTAGGTTGGCCATACATGTAACAGGTCATCCGCCGATTTAGGGAGAGGGTTGGACTGGAGGGTAAAAGGTCGTAAAAGTTTGTCAAAAAGAAATTACTTGACAGAGATCGAAGAGGCGGTCTGAAAACCCCTATCTGAAAAACTGCTGTTGTTTTTTGTTCTGGCCTCCAATCAGTAACGAAATAACTGAACTAGAACTACTTTTAGGCTGCACAGCTTTCGCTTTTACGAAGTATTTATTACCAATGCTAAAGGAAACCAGAATTTATACCATGACCTAACTACAGAACGCAAATTATGAGCAAAGCAAATAAATGCAAAGCATTATGCGAAGCAAATAAATGCTAACTAACGCAACAATGACGTCGTCCAGAGAATCATACAGAAAGAAACTTGGTTTGGTAGGACGGCTGATTTGTTAATGTAAGCCTAATCATAGGTCTAAAGCTCGCTAGAACATGAACTAATGCTTGATTAAATCCCGATTCGAAGCCTAAAACAATAACGCACATCTAAATAGGTAATTGCGGTGTGGAGCGTTCCCGTCAGAGCACCAAAATTTCGGCATCTTTTGCAAGGGCCGTAATTTATGTGATTTACGGTATGTCTTGCGATAGTCACTGATATTAAGAAGAAAATGCCGGGCTCCGATTAATTCCTGTGGAAACTAGTAGTGCCAGTGAATTTAAATAACAAGTTTACTCGGACAGCGTCAGAGATGCATTTTACTGTCATTGATCAAAACAGCAGCAGAGAAAAGTCACCGCCGCCTATCAAGATACGTATGTCTTAACCGGGCAGACAAAACAAGTCTGATGTAAAACGCAAACAGGTTTTCAATGCTTCATTATCAAGTTGAGTAACAGACATTTTCTCTTGCTGCTGCGCCATGAACTGGTTGACTTCTCTCCTACTTCTTCCCTGTCTTGCTCTTATTACTGATGCAGCCCAAATAGTCAAAGTGCACGAGCAGCTCCCGACTGTGCAAAGATCCGACAAGAAGGGCTACTTTACCAAAAGCTCTTCCTACCTGTCTTTTGGCAAGTTCCTGCTGCAGAACAAAATCTCTCTCAAGAAGCGCCTCAGTGACGTCTATGGAACCGGTGACCGTCGCGACCGATTGCAACAATTCTACAAAGGAATTCCAGTATTTGGGGCAGAGGTGGTCAGTCACCAACTCTACAGACCGATTCAAGCTTCCACCAGACATTACTTTGGCAGAGTTTTCACTGGCCTGGAAGAAGATCTGAAAGAAGCCAACGTCTGGCAAGTGCGAGAGCGTCAGATCCAAGTGTTGGAAGAGTTCAGCAAAGCCCAGGCTGCACTGCACCCCAACGACACTCTTGAGTTGAAGAACATAGGACTGGTGGTTTATCTGGACAAGGACGGCACGGCTAAGTTGGGCTACTTTGCCATGTGCGCCATTTCAAAGGAAGACGACGTTCCAACAGTGCCCACTGCCATTTTGGATGAGGAGGGGAGAGTGGTGGAAATATGGGATGAGGTTTCAACAGACGGAAAGGAAGGAAAGATTTTTGAGGCTGGAGGGCCTGGAGGCAACGACATGATTGGGCCACACAAATACGATGGAGAAGATCGACCAAAACTGAAAGTCACAAAAGATGGCAAGGAATGCACAATGAAGAACAAGTACATCGAAACGGTGCATAATGAATGGGCAAAGTTTTCTATGTCTGGAGGGGAGCTCAAGGACAAACCGTTTTCTTTCTTTTGTCCCGACCAGAAGGAAGCCTACGTCCATGGAGCCTACTCATCCTTGAATGATGCCCATTTCTTTGTCACCGAGACCATCCAGATGTTTGAGGACTGGTTCGGTGACTACCCGTTCAACAAGAAACCGATCAAAGTTCGCGTTCATGTTGGGTGAAACATGAAAAATGCCTTCCACCTCTTCAGCACAGTCAACTTTGGGGATGGAAGATGCATGAGCGCTCATTGCGATGGTGGTCTTGGTTGTCAACGATGGCTGGCTACAGCGAGCAGTTGCAGCGTGGTGGCCCATGAGCTGGGCCATGCAGTGGTGAAGCACTTTGCAGATTTCACCAAACGAGGAGATGAGAGATGCTTGAATGAGGCGTTCGCTGACATGACAGGCAAGACCTATGAAACCTATCTGAACGGTGAACTGCTCAACTGGGGAATTGGAGGGGACATCATGAAGATTCCACTTCGATGCATGGACAACCCGAAATGCGACAACAAGTCAATTGACCACTGCAAAGATGTTGGAACGAAAAATTCACACTACTGCTCGGGAGTGTTCAACAAGGCTTTCTACACTATCGCTACCAACATGTCAAACGACGTCAAAGCAGTATACGAAATCTTTTACTGTGCCCTGGCCAACACCTGGACCAAGGGCGTCAGCTACACAGAAGCTGCTGAGTTGGTGCTGAAGGCTGCTGATATGCTGAAAGAGTCAGCCGAAGATGATAAACCATGGTGCGTCAAGGAAAACCATCATAAAGACCTGGACATTGATGTGGTGAGAGAAGGCCTTGAAGTTGTGGGCTTTGCTTGTAAGCAGAAGAAATCGGAGAACAAAAAGAAAGACACTGATGGCTGGAAATGTGAGTGCAAAGAATAAGTTCAGTTGAAGTATAGTTGCTCTCTTGGGATTTGGGCGGTACTATGATATTTTCTGCTAAAGTTTCTTAACATAACATAGTATAGTGAAGTGCTGTATTGTTTCTTGACAATTTTTCCATTGACAAAGTCAAGAACTAGGTCTTCCTTCGTATGTTTTCCGTTTTTATCAGTTAGCCCAACGTATTGTTCATACAGTTTGTAGAAGTGCAAGTGAAATTGGTAAATAGCAAGTTACTGCGATTAATTTTACAGTCATCAATCAAAACAGCAGCAGAGAGAGAGACCCCACCGCCTATGCCAAACCAGTTATGAGTGAACCTACCTCGTCAACAACATTTCTTTGATGTAAAACGCAAACAGGTTTTGAATGCTTCATTTAAGTTGAGTAACTGACATTTTCTCTTATTGCAATGGCATGAACTGGTTGACTTCTCTCTTACTTTTTCCCTATCTCGCCTTTTAACTGATGCAGTCCAAATCGGACAATGAGGCCTACTTTGCCAAAAGTTACAGTACAGCGAATTTATTGTTGACTATGCATTCTCCAACTACTAGACAGTAATATCATCCGTAAAAAGGGTGATCAAGAACTCAATTTCCAGTTGCGTCGAGCAGAGGTTGAATGAAGGTCTTGAAAAACGGACCTCCCTGTCTGTTGTTGCGGCTTCTGTTACTTCCATCCTCTCCAGTCATCATTTGCATCAGCGTGGGCAGAACCGTCGAAAAGTCGCGACACTGTCGCGTGTTCAGGTCCGGCACGTAAGGTCCGCAGCAGCACAGACAACTCTGTGCATTGTTCGGATCTCTGAAATGGTCCAAACCATTTCAAGTAGCGTCAGGTCTGCTACGAACTTGGCGCAATTGGTTCCATTCATCAGCTGGTATATGATGAACATGGTTTCCTTCATTTCTTTGCCACTGAAAATTGGTGACTCAGAGTGCAAGCACAATTTCGATCAAGATCATACCCCATAGGAGGTCCGTGGGATCCGTCTTCATCCTCCATCTCATCCCAATCCATGTCAAAGTCTCCTTCACGTTCAGGTTCGTCTTCTTCAGGACCCATACCTCCTGGTCCGAACGGTCTACCACCACCTCTTCTTGGAGGTGGACCTCTACCTCTGCCTCCACCTCCATGACCCCGCTTCTTCTTCTTTCCCTTCATTTTCTTCTTCATCTCTCCTTCCCCCATCATCATGTCAACCATTTCCATGGTGGTTGTAAACCACGGAGGACTGCAAACGCCTTCCGCTGGCGTCATCTCACACACTTGTTGACCTGGACACTGATTGTTCTCGAAGATGGTTTCTACTTGTTGAGGTCTGAATGGCCGGTGCAAAATCATTCAACGCAAAATACTAGGACAAGACAACATCGTAAACGATAACTTACTCGCACCACGGTAACTGACTGTTTAAGGAGGAGCCTGAGCTAGGAGTTGTCTGTCGGACCCGGCAACGGATTCGACGACTGCAGTAGCCGCATTTCGGAGGAGAGCCGCGTTGCTGGAACTCGTACTGCACGTGGTCGTATAACTCGCGCTCTTTCGCTTGGGCGTACTAAATACTTGAAATTACCGAAACCTAGATTAGCACAGTCAGAGAGTTTGCGCCATATATGTACGTATGTTTGTTTAAAGTTCCATTCCTTTCGGACAGCCGCGCTCTTATTAGAGCCTTTAAATGGAGCGCCCGGCCTACCAACATCCCTCCCCTTTGTTTGCTGTCATCAGGTGCAACGTAGGTTGGGTTTGGTTCCCTTCCCATTTATTAAAATTAGCCATTTATTGGCTTTCGGAGGCCTGGGCTAGGCGACTATTTCTAATTGGTTTCGAATCCACAAACAACCGCTCTCACAGATGCCGACACCGCATAACACAGGACATAGTGGAGTGTAAACGGCCCATGAACAAGACGAGACAAATACGGCACCGGTGGTGGTTACAGTGGTACCATATTTTACGCTACCTTGGGCCATCGCATGCTGGCATTCGCCGGGCAGTGGCATAAACATGCCACTGGCGTGGTATGCCACATTAGTTGCCGACAAATGTGGGTTACAATATATGGAAATTGTCATCGTATATCTGTAATAAAGAATAAAACGTACAGTTTGCATCCACTGAGGTAGGCCCTGCAAGTCAGGCACGTATCTACAAGCTTGAGGCCATGACTCATAGGCGTCATCCGGCCAGAGACACTGGCTCTCCTGCCACGGCTGCCAGGACGGACAGAAACTGTCCAATTCTGCAGAAAAAATTGATTATACAGTCAGCCACTTAACGCCGTCTATGCTACTGGCGGCACCATAACGTGCCCGCACCATATACAGTATAGATAAAAAAAAATGTCCCATCGCTTTTTCGGCCTTCACTCAAACGTTTCGTTCTCAGTTACTTCTTTACCGATTTGGCTCAAATTTTCAGCAAAAATTAACAACATGGTTGGCTAAATATTCTGCAAGTTCAGCGCCAAAATTCCGACTCATACTGGTTTTATGACCCGAAAACTAGGAATGAGGGTGGTCCACGCAAATTTATCTTATTTCGGTAATACAAGGAGTACAGTCCTGAAACTTGCAGGAATGATTGGTGTTGCTATTGGCCATAACATACTAAGCGGGCAGCTCTGTAGCTCAAAGGGCACTAAAATGGGGGAATTTCAAAAACATGAGTGAAAATCCCATAGTTAAGAAATCTGCACCTTCTAGAATCAAAGCACTGAATCTGTTGTTAATCAACATAGATTGTAGCAGGAAGTTCGACAAATAAATGAACCTGATATTTAAGCTCTGTTCCACACCATAGTAACCATCCCTGCAGCGTTTTTTGAAAATTGAAAATCTTTAGAATCGTCATTTTGCCGGTTTTACGAAGAAAAGTCATATTTCGTCATGTTTTTGAAATTCCCCCATTTTAGTGCCCTTTGAGCTACAGGGCTGCCCGTTTAGTATGTTATGCCCAATAGCAACACCAATCATTCCTGCAAGTTTCAGGCCTGTACTCCTTGTATTACCGAAAAAAATTAAATTTGCGTGGACCACCCTCATTCCTAGTTTTCGGGTCATAAAACCAGTTTGAGTCGGAATTTTGGCACTAAACTTGCAGAATATTTAGCCAACCATGTTGTTAATTTTTGCTGAAAATTTGAGCCAAATCGGTAAAGAAGTGACTGAGAACGAAACGTTTGAGTGAAGGCCGAAAAAGCGATGGGAAATTTTTTTGTATCTATACTGTATATGTGGTTCCGGGACTTAGGGTAGTGGCACCATATATGGTACTGACACCTTAAATGTACCATAAACGGCGTTAAATGCCTGATTGTTATAGATTTGTTGATCTTGCTTACTTCTAGAAAGAGCAGCCGGCATGAACTTTTTGAAGGACCCAATCTTGCCGCCAAATGCAGAGCCGGTCAATGCGACCAATAGGAGCACCAGCTAGAAGTACGGTATACAATAGATTTAGATTTCATACAAGTAACAATTCAATGGAAACATCGTCTCAGGGGACCCTGTCCGTGGGGTTTGGCCATTGTCGGTGTAGGGTAGGGTAGTTTATACGTATGATTCATTAAAGGGGTGTGCAACAATTACGTAATTGTGTTTTTACCCATTTTCGAAACCCCTCCATTTGATAATCGCTCGCAATAATTTTCTGACCCCCTCCCCTAATTACGTAACAATTTGGCCTGGCCGGAAATTTCAACTTTTTCGAGAGTTGGAATCCAAATTTCATCCAAAATGACGTTTTTAATAAAACACATCCTATTAGAAAAGTACAATAACGCAAACTGACAATTTTCTTTCTCGATGAGCTACAACTACATGTACGTATAGTCTTCGCTTTACACAAAAGCCATTATTGAGTGGCTTTTTGTTACAGACGAAAGCAAAGTGTTTTATCGTGGAGTTTAGGGGCTGCTGACTGCCACTTCACTTTACTGATGATCGATAATCATAAAAGAGTGAGTCAATAAGAGCTGTACCCTTATAAACTCTTAATAAGATGTCAAAGGTTGTCATTTAGCATTTAAAAAATTGGAATGCCCTGACTTAAAAAGGTAACTACCCTCTATCTACACGTTCATCTAAGCGAAAGTGAGAAAATGTAAGCCAATGACTTCAAATCGAGAAACAACGTACGTACACGTACGTGAAAACAATTAAAATTATGCCACTTCAGTGTTACACTTTAAAAATTACGTAATATAATTGCCAACCTCTCCCCCCCACCGTAATATAGTATTGTAGTACCTTTGGGCCTCACGGCAATGGTGTACGGTTGCAAAGCAGCTTCGGCTCCCCAAAAATTAAAAAAAAGTAATGATTTGGCGAACCACCCCCCCCCACTCATACTATTAAGTAATTTTGCACGCGCCCTACTAATTAAAAGGCAAACCTTCAGCATTCTGACGGAGCTGACAGTTTAGCAGCGAACGACAATGAAATCAGTGCGCCAAACGACTGAACAAGCGGCTTTTATTCTGGGACTCTTTTTTGTTGACCGATGCTAAATATAGTGACGCGCGACAAAGGTTTTTATGAAAAAGCGCAAATTATAATCCGGTTCGCTCTGTTGACACTGCATCGACTGAAAGAACAAATCTCCAACCTCAGTACCGGCTGGAACACTAAACAATGTTCTCTCTCTGACGTATGAGCTTTAAGTTCGCTTTGCACTAGTAAAGAGGTTTGTTTAACGGACAAGTTGTCCTCAAACCGGTGCATGTATTGTCTGCCGAAAAAACGGACACAATCTTCGTTCGTATTAGGCTTGAAAGACGTCCACCAAAAAGAGATGAGAAAGAATAGAAGCCTTGACGTCTAAATCAAGAATATACGGAAGGAACAGAATTATTACATCCACTCATTACTCTACGAAAAAATTATGGAACCACAATTGAAAACTCTGCTTGCATTCTTCGTTCCTACACACATTTATTAAAGATAGATCATACACGTCTATGCATGTGTTTTTACATGCACGTTAAGGTGTATTCATACTCGAGTAGAAAAAGATCGCCAGGCGACTTTTCTGTAGAAAAACTGTCGCTCCCTGTAGAGAAAAATTTTCTTCTCAATAGACATTTTTCCAAGCTTCTTCCAAATTTTCCGCCGGTTGAGCGCTTCCCTCCTGCATTGTTGCAGTCGTTTCGCACTAAAACAATATCATTTACACATTCCTATAATATATTGAAAATTCAACATAATATAGGCCGGCGACCAAAAAATAATTCAATTTTTAACTACATTTTTGTAGATTTCTGTCGCCGGCGGAAAGATCTCGCGCGGCATTTGAGCGCGTTCATTACTTTAAACGAATATTTCTTCAGAAAAGTCGCCAGGCGATCTTTTTCTACAGAAGTATGAATGCATCTTTACTGTGCTTTTGAATTGAAGCCTAAAACAACAACAAGCTCAACAAACCTGATTAATTAGCTAAATTATGCAGAAGCGTGTTGCCGGGTAGTGCAGTCAATAAAATCTCTTGGTACTGCGTTAATGCGGACTCATTCCAGCTACAGGTGTATGCTATTATGTGGTCCAAGCGTGTGTTATTACATTTTCTGCTTATTCTACTTGTCTGTTTTCTGCTAATTCAACTAAAACAGTTAAAAGTCAGAAAAACAAAAATTGAAAGCAGAGGAACCAACTTAGTATACCGCAAAGAACCTTGGACTGCTTTAGGAAACTTCGATTTGCTAGTGTTTTCGGCCTTTTGGGACGTCAGGGTTGAGGTGAGCTTCTGAAATGTATATTATTTACTTATTTACAGTTTGAAATGGTTTGGTAACCCCACTAGAGTGCGAACTAAAATTAGAAAAGCCAATACTTGCGCAGTTAAGGCAGAAATTTGAACTACGTATTGAACTGTTATAGTCAGTGAGTGAACTGGTACTCGAAAAGAGGTTTCTAAGCTAATCAAGCATCGTGTTATCCATTAACCCACTAGTTCCTATAAACCCTGCTTTCTATGCAGGGCAGGGGCTAACACTCTCATTTTTAAAAATGTCAGCTTTTACCTTGACTGAAAATATAAATCCGCCAGATTTTAACCGGTTGAGCTAGAAAGCTGACCTCTGCAGTTTTTTAAGTCCATATAAAGATTGGTTAAAGTGCAGAATTTGGGAAAGATCCGATGAAGGGTTCGTGAGATATTTGTGCTCAAAATTGACGTCTGAAAATTCGTGTCGGATAGGACAGGAAGAACTCAGCTACAGAAATCTAGAAGCCTAGGACTTGGCCAACACAAACTTTTAACAAATGGTAATAATCGTGCTAAAAATCTTTTGATTTGGTTGAAAATTGACAGCATGGCGGCCATTTAAAATTATTCAGAAACCTCGAAAAAAAGGCCAGGCTTTCTTTTTTATGACCAGCGCCGTACTGTATGTGCCGCTGCTAAAAAGGAATATTCCTTTCAGAACAAACACCTAATCCGCTTTCTAATGTTTCGAAGACACACTACCAAGTTCGAACTGCACTGCAAAGTGCATCTAGAAAACGGTACCGCGCTCATCTTAAAGGCTAAAGTGGTGGACACGGACGGGGAGAAACACAATGAATTCATCTTCTGGAGCTCTTTCATTCAGTGTCCGATAAATAGAGATCTCATTTCAAGACCGCTGGCAGCAGCTTTGATCTTAGCCAATCAGACCACAGCTTACTTCAACCTGACCAAAGTGACACTGGAAAAGGAAAGAGAGTCGGATTTTCTAACTGTCTGCACCAAGCCACTGTTCAATTTCAAAGACTGGCTCAGACTGATCACCTTTGTCCAGTACTATCGCTTGATTGGAGCGTCGAATATTATTTTCTACAAACACAGCGTCTCTGACGATGTGGAGAAAGTGTTGAAGGTGAGTTGTGCTGTTGTGCGTCGATTATATTCTTTCTATGAAACGGTCGTATCTTTGAAGAACAGAAGAGAAACAGAGAACAGAACAAAAGAAGAATTAGACAGACAGAACAGAAAAAATATTTGGAGAGACTACACAGAAAATTTATCAGAACAAAAAAAACAGGACAGAAGAGAAGCGGACAGAAGAGAAAGCAAACAGAACAGAACAGAACAGAACAGAACAGAACAGAACAGAGCAGAGCAGAGCAGAGCAGAGCAGAGCAGAGCAGAGCAGAGCAGAGCAGAGCAGAGCAGAGCAGAGCAGAGCAGAGCAGAGCAGAGCAGAGCAGAGCAGAGCAGAGCAGAGCAGAGCAGAGCAGAGCAGAGCAGAGCAGAGCAGAGCAGAGCAGAGCAGAGCAGAGCAGAGCAGAGCAGAGCAGAGCAGAGCAGAGCAGAGCGGAGCGGAGCGGAGCGGAGCGGAGCGGAGCGGAGCGGAGCGGAGCGGAGCGGAGCAGAGCAGAGCAGAGCAGAGCAGAGCAGAGCAGAGCAGAGCAGAGCAGAGCAGAGCAGAGCAGAGCAGAGCAGAGCAGAGCAGAACAGATCTATTTGTTTCAGTACTATGAATCTCAGAAAAAAATTTCGATCGTTCATATGCCAAGAATCCCTCATCCAAAACCGACTCCCAAGTACGTTTTCGCTTTCGAAGGTCAGATGTGGTTCGGCCAGCAGGTTCAAATTTTGGACTGCATTTTTCGCACGGCCACTAATTCGAAATTTTGGACCGATGTGGACGTGGACGAATTTTTGGCCGATCCCAAGGGCTCCGAACCAAATCTACTTAACAAATGGCTAGCCGAAATTCCTTCCGACGTCGGCGGAATTCAGATCCGCAGCGCATTTTGGAATGGACATTGGCCGCCGATTTTGAATCTTACAACCTTCAGGTCGACAAACCTGAGTCTGGAGGCGTTGCGGCCGTTTAAAATTACCACCCATTTTCCACCGAAAGTTCGCTCTAAAATGATCGTGCGACCAGAAGCTGTTGTTCGGAAGTCGGTACACGTAGTTTTCGAGTACTTAGCGGGATTTAGAGAAATCGTATTTCCCGCCGACAAAGCTACAGTATACCATTTGCGGAGCTCTGGGCGCGCCGGGAGCCCGAGTAATCCTTTCGGCCGCATCGCTCAACAGTTGTTAACTGGAATTTATAAGGCGATTGGAGAAATTCAGACAAATAAGAACAGTTTATAGAAATGTTCTGATAAATCAATCAGTGTTCGCTTTTTGCTATAGTATGTGTTCGAATATTTGTATTCGTCTTGTAAATAGTATGCTGAACTGATTGTAAACTTGAAACGAAACGAAGACTTTATTCAAACCGGATATTTCACATATACCTAAAGACAGAAAGCTCTACGAAATCCGTGCTGAACAAGTAGTAAATTCTTCCATTATGTCTGTCCAGCGTCCACCTAGCTGGTTTCCCAATTACGGGGCTTTGGCTGCGCAGGGTCCCCGATCGGTCATAGACCGCAAAGTAGCCCATATCAGAGTCTGTTTGCTTGACAAAAGTGACTGCGTGACCAAAAATGTCAATTTGTATGGACCCGCTTGGCTTTCCGCCTGATACCTATAAAAAGGTCTTTTATGCAAGTGTTGCGGGACACATTAAAATTTGTTTAATTAATTTGTTGTACCTGAGCTAAACCGGAAACGGATCCGTCAGGCAGGTTCAAGAAAACAATCTTTGGACTTCTTCTGAGGGGGACAACCATTGTGGAACCATCTAAGCTCACTGCCCCGTCAACGTGCTGGTGATGGTGCTTTATAAAACGGAGATCTAAAAACGCTTTATTTTTTTATATTTTCTAATATATAATTGGTCGGTGCTACGTGCTGTATGCGTATAAATGCACATGGGAATGGGGACCCCGCCCCCTGAGGCGATTTATCCGACCCCCTCCGATTTTCTGGCAAGTAATTTTTGGAGTAAATTTTTACGATTATTTTTGCAATTTCAGGCACAGAAATTGCCAAAATCGCCTGTAGAACAGCACTTTGTAGCTGCATTTCAGCCCAAATTAGCGATTTTTAGCCGAAAATTGCGATTTTTTAGCGTTTTTTAAGTACCCAACCCCCTCCAAAATTTGGCCTCAGACTACCCGGCCGCCGCCAGACCCTGCAACCCCCCACCCCTTCGGCGGATGACCTGTTTGTTACATGTATGCGGACCTGTTATTTGTATGCTCCACCTACCCGTTCGAATTTGCCTTTGTTCACTAGACCTACGTACGTCTACTTAAAGCCTTTTAAAGACGTAAACTTACCGCTACAACCGGAGGGGTATCGCATTTTCTTGGTCACAGCGCTGGTTTTAGTGTCTACAGTCCAGATACTATCCTTATAAGGAACTGGAATGAGAGCAGTTTGTCCCTGAGGCAACAAGAAACACCGAGTGCAGCCAGGACTAGCTGCCCAGTGCTTGAGATTCTCGGCTGTGAATCGCTTGAATTTGCTCTGCAAATCGGAAACTTTATAAGCTACAAAAACACATTACTGATACAGTATGGATCAAAAAGTGTTCACTCCCCATTTTCGAACTTTATTTATACGGTTCGTTCTCAGTCAATTCCTTATCGATTTGGCTCAAATTTTCAGCAGAAATTAGTAAGAGAATGTTTGGTGCCAAAATTCTAATTCGTGCTGGTTTTATCAGCCGGAAACTAAGAATCAGGGAGATTGTAATTATGTATTTCGGCAACTCAAAGAGTATGGGTCTGAAATCTGCAAGAATGATTGATATTGCCATTGGGCACAAGATACTGATTGGGCAGCTCTCTAGATCAAAGGGCACCAAAATTGGGGAATTTCAAACATAGCTAAAGCTGACTTTTCTTCGTAAAACCGTTATAAGATTTTCGATTTTCTAAAAACACTGTGAAGGAAGGTTTCTATGATGTGGAAAAGACTTTAAACATCATGTTCATTCATGTTTCGAACTTCCAACTACAACCTGTGTTGATTATCTACAGATTTAGTGCTTTGATTCCAGAAAGTACAGATTTCTATGTGATTTTCTATCATGTTTTTAAAATTCCCCAATTTTGGTCCCCTTTGAACTAGACGGCTGCCAAGTCAGCATATTACGTTCAATGCCAATACCAATCATTGCTATAATTTTCAGACCCATACTCTTTGAATTGCCGAAATAATTATAATTCCCGTTAACCACCCTGATTCTTAGTTTTCGGCCCATGAAACCAGCATGAGTTAGAATTTTGGCACATAACTTAACTTGCACAGTATGTACATTGTAGCCAGTTATATTGTTAATTTTATGGAAATTTGTTGCCAAATCCATAGCGAACTGACCTAGAAAGAATGTTTGAATAAAGTTCCAAGAAAGGAGTGGAAACTTCTTTTATCTATACCGTATAATCAGTAAAGCTGCTCAGTAGTAAGCTATGTATTTTATGAGCCAAGAAGTTTTGGAAGAAAAATCTGTCGTACCGTTTGTCCTAAGTCTGCTTCCTTTCCGTAAACGAAGATGATAATATTATTTCTGTCAAAGGAGAGCGTGATTTGCCGGTCAGGTGCTTCTTCCATTCTGTACAAGTTGCCGTCGCTATTGCCCATTTCAAAAGGGGATAGATCAAAGTAGGTGACGTCAGCATGGCGCGGGGTGGCGACGGTTTTGGGAATTCGAGTCAATTTTCGGTAGTTGTTCAAGTAAATGTAGTCTTTTGTGACCAAAAGCGCCTGTCCATAGTAGGGCGCAACAGTGCCGGCGTCTAACAGGGAAATATCGATTGATTGATCCATCTCCATCTTTGGTAATATTGGCTTGGGTAAAGCTAAAAGTAGCCACTAAGCTCCAAAGCTCACAGGAAACATGCCGATATTGGTTGATTCATAGAAAATGTTCTCACAAATGTTTACCTTTTGCGCACATTGCTCCATAGTACTGCGCACTACATGTGCAATAGTTAGAGGGCGGTTTTTTCATGCATCGGTAGGTAAGGAAAGGGTAATCGACTGAAAGCTGATGACCATTTTTGCATTTCCCATTTGTGGTTGGCTTTGTTGTAGTTTTAGTTTCCGGTTCGGGAGTAGTAATTGGTGGTGTTTTAGGTTTCGATTCGGGCGTAGTAGTCGTTTCAGTTTCGCCGCTTTTTTCCTCAAACCCGGGACACTGGTACACAGTATTGATTTTTATTCTGTCCAAGTCAGTGGGCGCCAATCGATTTCCCATTTCCATATTATTGTTATTTATCGGCTGGTTCTTCGCGTCCATAGTGGGCTTGATGGGGTTCCAAATAAAGCGTGCATAATGCATAACGCTTCCGTATTCATAAGCGCCAACCAATTTTTGGTCGATGCCCAAGTCTTTGGCAGTTTTGAACTGTTTCCGCCAGCTGGCCGGAATAGCGTCCCAGTTAACCTGGATATACTTGTCACGGTCGTTTCTGGCCTGCTCATGGAAGAACCCCAGACCGTGCATCAGTTCGTGTACGACAGTACCGTGTTTCCAACAATGGCCTTCGTTAGCGTCAAAATTTACAATATGACGACCTCCTTTCATGCCCAGATCTTCAGAGTAGCATCTGGAACCCGAAACCGTAAAAATTGTAAAATATGCAAAATATGGACAAATGTGTAAAACTTGCAAAAATAAGAAAAAATGCGCAAAAATTGCAAAAATATGGAAAACGTGCAGAATGACCTACCCTTTCTCCGATTTGGTAACATAGAGATAGTTAGGCTCGTTCTTGCGTCTCCTGAACCTAATACAGGTGCGTTCGTGGAAAAAGATCATAGCACAGGCGATTCGCTTTTGCTGGGTTTTGGCTGAAACGGTCTCGATTTTTAAAAAACCCGGGGGATGACAACCTCAAGATTTACTCATTCCGGGCTCGACTACAGTTGGTACGATTCCGTTTGGCCAGAGCTTAGTTTTCTGACTCCTGGCACTGGCGTGTCCCTGCGGATTGAGACTTCGCACATCGTCCAGTTCGCTGTCCGGGGTTGTGGCAAACGCATCCATTTCACCGACTACACTTCTGCATGTGTTGTAGTTGAGCATGTCCGGGGAGTTCCAGACGTCCTCACTGATTGAATCTCCGGCGCCTAATTCTAGCCACACATCGGGAGATATAAAGCTGGTGTCGAAATCTGAATTAGAGGTTAAAACTTACATTCTTATAGGTAAGCAGGCAGTAGTGAGAAGAAAATAAAAAATCAATCCTCGTATATTTGCTCAATGAACAGGTATATTCCGTGAGCTTTTAGATAAAAAGAAATTACTGTGGTGTGCTACATAGAAAACAAGCCACCATAAGAAATCATCGAATAAATTCTGCTAACGTTTAGTTGATTGGCGCAAACGGGCGGCGCTTGTTCGATGGAACTTTCGAGATTTTTAGAGCTCCCAATTTTCAGACAGTTGCCCGAAAATTGTGCGCATGTCCAATTAGAAGTTTGACGTAATTTTACAAAACAGAAAGTGACACAAACAAATAGAAGAATTCTACAGAAATTCTCTTACCACTAGCCAAACAGCCCAAGAATAAGAAGTGCGCAAAAACCACAGCCAAACACTTGAACATGTTTACTTTGAACTTTAAAGTTTGGTGGAGCAGAGTTTACTTTTATAGCCGTCTGAAAGGAAGCGGCCTGTAGGCGTGCGAATCAAAACAACAACATTCAATTCGACGCACTGTTGACTGAACGAAACCTGTTTGCCCGTTGTGTAAAGGAATCTGATGTCATTTCACGGTGTTAATGAATCAGCAATTCACTGAATTCGACTGCAATGGGCGGAGTCGGTGCTCCAGCATTGGGCCACATACTCGATCACGCATATATACCCACTTCTCTAGTCTATACATGTAATGTACCACATACTGAAAGAAATGTGTATATAATGCACTCGTTTAGTCTGTACATTCATTGTTTTATTTCTTTTAACCGGTTTTGGTTAGGTCTATATCGTCCACCTCCAGTGGTCACTTCGACCGGTTTCGAGCCCACAAACAACCACTGTCGCAGTTGCCTGAGCCGCCGGGTCGCACGGCATATTATAAATTATTCATGGCCAACTTCGGCCTTGACCTGCCACCGCATTAGCAATCTAGTCGATTTTTTTATTGTGCATTTTATTAGTATTTTTAATTAAAAACCTCCACAGAGAGTTCTAAAATCAGCAGTACGTATATTAAGGGAAGCGCGTTTGCGCTTTCCGGTGTAGTTATTGGTTAGCGCGGTCCATACTAAAATTATTTTGGTAGCATTCGGGGAGGGAGCAAATGCGGTTTCCTTATTTAACTCGGAGTTTGGACAAAATTGAAAAAATGCCAAAAAGGGTATTGTTTCGGCCATACTTTTAGCGTAAGGTTTGTATTTCTGCACCGATTCTTGTAAAATTTGGAGACATAATAGACTGAAGTTTTTTCTATCTTTTGGTGAAGACTTGAGCGAAATTCGTTGATTCGTTTTGGAGTACTGATCAATTGAAGAAATGCTCTCGAGGGGGCTGGCGAAAAAACATAATGGCGGTTTTCGGCGTTTCTGAGGTACTTTTCAGGGATATGACTACGTTATAAATCAAAAGTTTGCAAAAATTCTGAATTTTCTATTTGTGCAGTCGGTTTTTCGATATTGTTTTTCGTTTTTGAGTTAATTTTTTTCAATTTTTGGAGCTAACGTACAAACGTACAAACGTACAAACGTTCCCAGCTATGGGACCTGTCAGGTTTTGTTAAGCTATGTGTATCTAGTGTCATACTACGTGTGGTAGAGTTGCAGACTAATCCGGGATCAAAAGTTATGGGCCATTGAAGCAATGGTCAAATTTCGAACACTTTTTTCGAAATTTTCTCATTTTTAGATTTTGGAACTGGCGAAGAGCTTTGCGCCATCTGGGGAAGCTTTCGAGGTATGGAACTTTCAGGTTTTATTAAGGAATGAGTGTAGTTTGAAACTAAGTTTTTTCGAAGAAATAACATTTTTTTCGGACTTTTTCCTGTATTTGGCGCATAACTGTGGTAAAAGTGAACATATGGAGGTGGGGATTGCGTATTATGAATCAGAAAATGCTGCTCTTTCTAATAGTACACAGCACGCTCCAATCAGTAAAAAACGGGCGTTACTCTAGAGCTAAAACGAAGTGTAAACAGCAAAGATAGAGGATTCGTTCGGGAGATATGTATAGCGATTGGAAACTACAGTATGTACTGAGGAATTGTGTATATAATCCACCCGTTTAGTCTACATTCATTGTTTTGTTTCTTGTAACCAATAAACTGCCTTCATTTGGTGCTGAGACCCCGTTTTTCTTTTGTGTTGTGTTGTGTTGTGCCCCCCTAACCCACGTTCCATCCGCCATACGTTACCAGCCATTCACCGACTAATCGTCAACTAAGCCCACCGTCTGTCGTCTGTCCGTCCGTCTACCTTCCACAGCCGACCAAGTCTACCGTGTGCCGTCTACATCACTCCAAGCCTACCGAATTCCAAGTTCACGAGCCCGACAAAGTTCTACCCATTCCGTATCCATGTCAGAGTCCATCAGTCCACACATTAGAGTTTGTTCCGGCGGTCGTCAGGCACAGATGCCACCCTGCGGACGCCCGCCGGAGGGGAGTGATTCCGTTTGTTTCGTCCATCCGTTCGTCCATGTATCCACAAGTCCACCAAGAAGTTCCATGAGTCCCATGTTCCACCAGTTCCACAAGTCCTTCAGGTCCATGTGTCTCTACAAATTCCTCACCCACGGTTGTCAGACACAGAAGAGGCCCTCTCGACATCCGATTGGGGAGTGATGAAGAATTGTGTATACATACAGTATAATCCACCCGTTTAGTCTGTACATTCATTGTTTTGTTTCTTGTAACCAGTAAACTGCTTTCAGTACCTATGGTAAAGGTACGTAGAAAGTGGTAAAACATGCTCAGAAGTTGCATGAGGCCGGTTGGTATGTGTTGCATCTATCACTATAAACAAAGCCATTTACAAGGTAGGTGGGTAGGTAAAGTAGAGCACACATGTAATGCATAAAAATAAATGCGATTTAGTGGGATTAAAAATTTGGGGTCCGGGACTTTCAGGTTTTGTTAAGGAATGAGTGTAGTTTGAAACTAAGGGTGATAGAAGTCTCTTCGAGGCTGGCCGGTATCCCTTCTGAAATCAACGGACCGAATTTTCAGAGGTCAATTTTGAACGTAAATATCTCATGAACCCTTCATCGGATCTTTCCTAAATTATCCAGGTTAACCAGCTTTCCATGGACCTAAGAATCTGAAGCTTTCTAACACAACCGCGTTTCTCAGGGGGCCAAGTTAGCTGAGACGTGCTATCCAGCGTTTGAAAGCTCACATCATGGGCTTTCAAAATCTGCAATAAAATTTATGGTGATTTTTGTTGTATCAAAAATAATCGATCGTGACATATCGATTGATCACGATTTTATCAGTTTCAAGCACTTGACTAATGTAGCTAAGAAGGAAAATGGGATGACCAAATTAATCTGTTGGTGGGTGTTGGTTGTTATAGTGGCTTGCTGTCAGGTCAGCTAAGTCATCAACAACTATTTATCACCACCATACAGACCAATAAATAAGGTGGCAGATCGTAGGCCGCCGCGTCAGGCTCTGCTACACGCACCCACACTGACCAGAGATAAGAAGCAAGTGGGCCATGCTGCAAAGGTCATGTAACTGGCGGCATAATTTACATGCAGCAGGGCGGCGGGCTACCTACGTACAGTCTATCACATCCTATGCTTTATGCCTAATAATTAGGAGCTGCGGCTGGGTGTCCAGCTGCAGACATACCAACCACCCTTTCCTCTTTTTGAGCGAGGATGTAGTTGATCTTCTGGGCGCATGGTGAGCTTCAATGTACTTAGCGTTTGGGACGCATTGATGCTTGCACTGCCCATCTGCTCCAACCTGCGGCTTATTGTGATTATCGACCTCTGGCATTTTTGCGTCGAGGCAGTAGGGGTCAGAAGCTCCTAGAGACTCCGGGTCTACCTTTCCTGAGGGAGTCATCTGTACTTCCACCACTTGAAGGGACAGCAAGACATCCATACCCAGAATGCTGTGGCACTGTGCATTTGCAAACATGTAGACGCTTGTCTGGGTGGTGCTCCCTTTCTGTCGGATTGATGCCAGGAAATGACCAAGTACAGGGATCGGAATTCCGTCAACTCCCTGAATGACACCCGTGGCTTAGGCTAATTGCATCCTGCGGAAGTGGTGCCAATCGAGACAAGAGAGAGCCGTTAAGTCTGAGCCAGTGTCTACCAAAAGTGTCAGCTGCACTGCCTCACCTGCTGGACTAGTCAGCATAAGGATACACTTTGGGCAACGGAAGTTGTGCGCCGTGTTGGTCAACTGTAGAGCTGCGACCACAGACGGTCCATGCATGAGTCTGACTGCGCAGGCTCCCTTCCACTGGCTGCGACTGTTGCTGTCTGCATCATCGCTTTCCATTTGGTCTTGCTTGTGGTTGTATCGCGGCTATGTGCAAACACGTTTGAAGTGCCCTTTCTTCCCGCAGTTGTTACAGATTTGTCTCGCACAGGGCAGGCCAGGCCCCATCTATTGTGGGCAAAGCTTCCACATTTACGGCAACGCGGTAGACTGCTGTAGCTAGCAGAGTCATTGGTGGCCAGTGGGATCACGCGCTCCTTTTCCTGTTGGCACCCTCTGGCTTTGGCAGCGCTAATCTAGTTTGGCGTAGCAAGTGAGGCAGCATCTTGTTGTGCGCTTTCATCAGCACTAGCGAGTTGCACCAACCAAGTCAAGTCCACAGTCTCTTGGGCTAGCAGTTTTTCCTGTGTTTCGTTTGCGATGGTTCAGCCCTAGATAGGTTGGGTCGTCAGTGAATTGATGCAGTGCACTAGATCCAAGGAAGGCGATGAGGAAATCGTTTTTCTCTCGATCCTGCAGCTTCTGTCCTGCCGGTCTGGTCGCGCGTCCAATCCATTGACGAAAGCTACGAACACATCCTCCCACAGCGGCCAGGGCAGAGCTGGCTCCTCTCCCATGTATGGCAGAAATCTGTCTGGCGCTGGGATGTGGCACTTGACTGGGCGAGTGGTGGCGTTAGCTTCTCCTGCTGCTTGAGGCATGGCCAATTCTGCGGCGGTTTCTCCCTCTGTGAGTAGTTAGGTATTCCTCATAACCCGTGTCTGTAGTCGGAAGAATCGGATGGCGAATCTGCACTGTCCAGAGTACAGAAAAAGCAGGAACTTGATGCGAATCTGCACTGTCCAAAGTACCGGAGATTTCCACTTAGTATCCGACCCCACTTAATATCCCACTGGGATATTACATGGACCCTTGTTCCGCTTTATATCCCATGGGATATTACTTGGCGGCAATGCTTATGTCAATTTTGTAATAATTTTCTTTACACACCCATACTGTATCTATGATAAAACATTGTTCCGGTAAAATCCCACGCCGTTTCCAGTTAGTATCCCATGGCTTTGTCCAGTTAATATCCAACTGGCGGCAATGTTTTGACTGAGAAACGTGATTTTCCGTGTTATATCCCCTGGGATACTAAGTGGAAAACTCCGGTACAGATTAGTTCCTCCTCCAAGAGGATGTCATCCCCCACCGAGTAGCATGAAATCCACCTCCAGGAAGTCAATCCACCTCAAAGAAAACAACGATTGGATTGGCCACCGACCATAGCTGTAAATGGGCGCCGCCAATGAATTTGTCTTACCAGAAAACCCCAATTTTATCATCCTATTTTCCTTCTTAGCTACTTTAGTCAGATGCTGAAAACTGATAAAATCGTGATCAATCTATATTTCGCGATCGATTATTTTTGATACAACAAAATCACCATAAATTTTATTGCAGATTCTGAAAGCCCATGATGTGAGCTTTCAAACGCTGGATAGCATGTGTCTCAGCAAGCTCGGCCTCCTGAGAAACGCTCCCATCAGAGAGAACCCCGGATGGTCATTGCTGGCTACCCAGAGGGAGTTGGGCGGAACTGTTTTAGTGTTTTACTTTGGGGTCATAGGGATGTCCAACGCACACCATCCCGGCCCATTCCGCCGACCCCCACTTAACATGTCTGCCCGATCTCAGTTGGTAATGACAATTAAGTTACAGATATATCCACTTTATAGCGGCAGAATTACCCTAGCCAGTTATCACTATCCAGAAAATGCGAGATAACTCGAAACAGAACTACAGAACTGACCGAGAAGGAACCGTTTGAGTGAAAGATGGGAGATTTCAATTTCTACTGTACATACAGTAGAAATAGAAGTTCTACATAGAAGAAAAGAAGCAATGACTAACGACACCGATTTTATTTGCGCGCCCCACTACGACTACGGGACAATTCGCTTCGTGGTGATTTTGTGCGCCAGTCTTCTAAGCATCCTGGGAACAGCTGCCAACTTGTTTGTTGCTATAATCTTTCTACGACTGACTCTTACCTCATTCAGCCAACAGCAACCCCAGCGAATCTTGCTGAGAACGCTGGAAAACGCTGCCAGTCTTGCAAGCGAGGCGGAAAATCGGCTGTTGGAAATTGACCGGAACAAATTTCTGATTTCCATTCGGCCCAGTCGAACCAGCTACCTCTATTTAGGCCTTTTGGCCGTCGTCGACACACTAATCTGCGCCGTTTTCTTTCTTCTCTTTGGAGTGGACGCACTGACGCACTATTTGGGAGTTGAGACGCTCTATTATGCTTATTACAAGATGATCAGTGGACTTTTCACCACCGGCAGAAGTCTGGAGCTGCTGTTGCCCTATTTGTACATTTCGCTGACGTTTGAAAAGTGGATTTTGGGCGGTGGCGGGACTGCAAGGTCGACTATAGCTAATTTGGCGAGCAGCGACCTCGGAAGATGTTCTTTGTCCGGCTTCAGCATTGTTTTGGCTCTCTTAATTAGGCAAGTTGGGATTTTTCAGTTTTAGAGATAAAAACGGTCGCAAAATACCAACTGGTGCTCGTTCATGACCCAAAAACTAAGATTCAGTGCGGTCGAGGGAAATTTCAATTTTTCAGATTCAAAGAGTATGGCTTTGAGACTTGCAGTAATGATTGGCGTTGCCATAGGGTATAATACATATACTGAGCGGGCAGTCCTGCAGCTCAAAGGGCAATAATTGGAGAATTTAAAAAAACATGATCGAAACTCACACAGTTAAGAAACTCCCCTAGTGGTAGGTACTAGAGTGCGAACTGGTATTGGGTATTGGGTATTGGGTATTGGGTGTATTGGGGTGTTTTTCAGGTATTGGGTATTGGGTATTGGGTATTGGGGTTTTTACCCCCCAATACCCAATACTAAATTGGACAATTAAAAATAGAGAAAAATCTATGTTGACCTGAAAAATTGATCTGAAAAAATCGAAAAGGTTGATCGATGATTCGGTTTACTAAGCTGGTTTTGCGTTAAGGAGCCGTCCATAAACGACGTCGTTCAAAAATCCCGATTTTTCTGAGCCCCCTCCCGCCAAAATCGCCTTGCGTCGTTTCTATGGCACCTTCCCCCTAAGATGACGTCGTTTTCGGTTTACCTCCCCCTGATAAAAGTTCAGTACATCAGAACTGTCATGTTTTTTGTTAGCATACTGCGCAATCAATTGAATAAATCCCTACAACCACTCTGGGAAGCTTTTCTGCATTGTAGAAACCTCTCTCTGACAGAATGTACTTAAATTGAAAATAATACAATCCAAGTTTCCAAAAATTCCGAAAAAAGCGACGTCGATTTTTGCCAACCCCACCCTCTCCTGGTGTGTCGTCTATCGTCGCATTTCGGCCGACCCCTCTCCCCCTCTGGAATGTCGTCGTTTATGGACGGTTTATCAACTAAACGTTAGTAAAATTTCCTAAAGTGTACGCTTTTGTAAGCGCTACACCAGTAATGCATTTCTCTGTTCTTATCTAAAATAAGAATGGTGACATTTCTAATGAAACATAAGAAACAAGACTGAATTACGAAGTATTAAGTACCAAAACTGCAATTTCTGCTAATTTTACGACTAAATCGGCTTCTAAATGCTTTCTGAAAGGCTAATTTTTCAAAATTTTCTCGCTCTGCTTGGGCAGTGGCTCAACCAGCCTCTTAAAAAATTTAATTGCAGTGCCAAAAATCTTGTGTACACAACTAGAATGCACCTGTCCACTGAAATGAATTTTTTTGGCCCAGCTACGCAAGTATTGGGTATTGGGTATTGGGTATTGGGGTATTGGGGGTCTCAGGTATTGGTATTGGGTATTGGGTATTGGGGTATTGGGTTTTTTAGGTATTGTTCGCACTCTAGTAGGTACAGTATGTGTAACTTTCAGGCTTCCTACCCTATGGGCGTTTCAAGTCTCCTACTTTCCCAACTGCACCGACCCCCTACGATCCGCTCTGTTCGTTCCGAGCCCCCTCAGCGCGCACCCCCTTTACGAGATGGTCGATTTTTACCTAGGAAACGCGTTAGGCGTATTTCTTCCCTTTCTGCTACTGCTCCTCCTCAATCTAGCTTTCCTGCGTCATTTGAAGTCGGGAAGAGCTAAACGAAAGTTGCGAATGTCGGTCGGGCGACTAACCGGCGTTACTTTCGGGATGGCTGGAGCCGCCACCAGACTACCGGACACGTCAGAGAAGTGTTACGAAGAACAAGAACAACGACGAGCGCTGCTAGCCAGACAGACTGCTTTCTCGGTAGTTGGACTGGTCACCAGTTACCTGTGTTGCGCGGCGCCCAGCTTTGTTCTGACTATCTTGGAACAGTTCTATCGCGATCTGTTGGTCAATGAGGACGGCAGTGAGAAGCTTATTTACTTGTTCTGGACCGACATCGTTAGTGTTCTGTGCATGTTTAACAGCTTACTCAGTTCTCTTATCCTCTATAAGTGTCACGATGCTGTTAGGGAACGGATCAAAAACTGTTATTGCTGATACAGTAAGTACAACCTTCATAAATGCCACCTGCGAAGTGTCCCCATTTATGGGAGGTCGGCTAGCCAAATTAATCAAAGTAAATCAGTTTGTCAAAAATCGTCTGCAGGTTGTTCAATGCATGAATGTTCAAAGTAGAGTGCGAACAATACCTGAAAAACCCAATACCCAATACCCAATACCAATACCTGAGACCCCCAATACCCAATACCCAATACCCAATACTTGCGTAGCTGGGCCAAAAATTACATTTCAGTGGACAGGTACATTCCAGTTGTGCACACAAGATTTATTGGTACTGAGATTAAAATTTCTAAGAATCAATGTTTATGCCGTCTGCTCTACGCCAGTAAAACCAGTAAACGAGCGGCAAAGAAAAAAAAACATACAGTATGTACAAATTAAAACTCGTAACACGCAGACGGACAACAAAATTTACAGTTGTGAACATAAAACGTGTCAGAAAGATTGCGTAGCAACCCTACGAACTCAGACGACGTCAAATAACAGACAAAAGCGTTAAAGAGGCCTGGTTGGGCCACTGCCCAAGCAGGGCGAGAAATTTTTGAAAAACTACCCTTTCAGAAAGCATTTAAAAGCCATTTTGGGCGTAAAATTATCAGAAATTAACAGTTTTGGTAGTTAATATTTCGTAATTCAGTCGTGTTTCTTATTTCCGGCGAATTTTTTCCTATCTCGGCTGGAAATTGTGTGCACCACCGCAATAGCCATGGGTACGGTACTTGTACATTATGGTGACATTAGAAATGTCACCATTTTTATTTTAGATAAGAAAGAATAGAGAAATTAATTAATGGTGTAGCGCTTAGAAAAGCGTACACTTTAAGAAATTCTACCAACGTTTAGTTGATTTAACGCGAAAACAGCTTCCTAAACCGAATCATCGGTCAACTTTTTCGATTTTTTCAGATCAATTTTTCAGGTCAACATCGATTTTCCTCTATTTTTACCTGTCCCAGTTAGTATTGGGTATTGGGGGGTAAACAACCCAATACCCAATACCTGGAAAACACCCCAATACCCAATACCCAATACCAGTTCGCACTCTAGTTCAAAGTATGACGCTTCCTGGATGTTAAATACTATAAAAGAATACAAAAATATACAAATTTTATGCTGCCCCATTTGTAGAGTTTTAATATAAATTGGTGCCATTTAGGGCGGTTAAATTGGGCTCTTTAGGGTACCTTTCCCATTTATGGAGGTTCCTGGTTCAAGACCCCTGTACCCCTGTTACAAGTATGTTGATTGCATATGTAAAAATAAACTTCTTTCAACACGTACTGCCATGAGTAGACCTAGTTCATTACCAAATTTTAGTTTGTAGTTAGTGGTTAGTAGTCCAAACTTTCAGGCTTTCCAGTTTGCAGTTAGTGGTTAGTAGTCAATTCAGCCCGCGATCCGAGTTTGTAGTTAGTGGTTAGTAGTCAATTTGTAGTCCCTGGGGGCTGTGGCAAAATGACGTCATCGGTTTAGGGGGAGGTGATTGGGTACTAAAAAACTCTCAAAAATGGTAATTATCGCAAAATATCGCTAATTTGGGCTGAAATACTGCTAAAAATGCATTCAATTTTACAGGCAATTTTAGCAATTTTCGTGGTTAAATTCTACAAAATCGCAAAAATTTGCTAAAAAAATAGCTTGCAGAGCAGGATCGGAAAAAATCGATTCAAGGGTCTCCGATTGGAAGGTCAGGCTCTTCCAGGTAGGGCAGACCGCCCTCTGTTACGTCTATGGTGGTGGACAATCTAGCCTTTAAATCATTGGAGGACCTAAGAGTTGTCATTTATGCACCCCAGGGTCCGCCAAAAAACAACCCAGCAGATTTTTTGCTGTAGCAACCGTAAATCTCAACCGATTTGAATGAATTCTTTTTTAAATGAAAGATAAATAAATTTTTCAAAGACTGAAGCAACGTTTATTAAATTCGCCTGCTTAGTTCCTGAGATATTTGTTCTCAAAGTCAAAACAGAGATTTTGGCAATGAACACGAGTGATAATGAACAAACCAGCAGATTTTTTCTTTTGCAACCATGAATCTAAACTGCTTTGAATGAATCCTTTTTGGGTGAAATACTGTTAAATTATTCAAAGATTGGTGCAATTTTTATTGAGATTCACAGTTTAGTTCTTGAGATATTTGCCTTCTAAATCGAAACAGATTTTGGCAAAGAAAAAGAGCGATTCCGTTGCATTTCATAATTAAGCAGATTCCTACTGCTGGGGCTAATGATACTTTAGTGTTGAAGTAAACCGCGTTTCTGTATCACCTGTAAAGCCTCCAAGGGCCCTTAGCAGTAGCAGGAATCCGTTTTATTACGAAGTGCAGAATAATAAAAAATCCCTCTTGTTCACTGCTAAAATCACTGTTTTGACTTTGAGAGCCAATATCTCAGGAACTAAGCAGAGTAAAGTAATGAAAATTTCAGCAATGTTTTAAGGATTTATTTATCTTTCATTTAAAAGAGGATTCATTAACATCGGTTGAGATTTGCGGTTGCTACAGCGAAAAATCTGCTGGGTTATTTTTTGGCAGACCCTGTATAATTGCAGTGCAAATACTAAACTAAATTAGATGCTCAATGAACTAAGATGCCAAGAAATGTTTGTAATTTCTGTGATTAATGGAAAATTTTCCGATTTTTTGTAAAATTTTCACTTAAACTGTTGTAAAAGAACTGTCAACAACCGTGCAGATTTGATAATTTGAGACTACAAACTCGGGACGAAAAAATATGTAGTTAGTGGTCAATTTGTAGTCAGCGGATTTAGTTTGTAGTTAGAGTTAATTTGTAGTCTCATTTTTACCAAAAGTCAGGTAGTTAGTAGTCTTTTAGTTTGTAGTTAGTAGTCACTACAAACTAGGTCTAGCCATGAGTTGAACTGTACTTTACATTTAGAACAACAAATCAGTCATCAGCGTTGATAACGGAGAGCAAAACCAAATAATGTTTAAAGAAAAATCAATAAATAGCGACCAATCGGCATAGGTAGTAGTAGATACTGTAAATTTAGAGCAACAAATCAATAATAATAATAGTCAGCGACCAATAATCATACTGCGTTCCAATTGACTCCTGTCCGCCTTATGCATGTGAATGAGACTGGGTCGGAGGTAGAGAGTTGTCTTCCGTTTACTGGTTGTCTTAGATCTGCTTATAACATCGGACAGTTGCGTCGAATCTGACTTCATCTCCCGGGCCGTTTCTACCGTCCGTAGGCTCAATAATTGAGTTTCTTCCAGTCTGTGGTCCGACTTGGCAGCTGAAATTGAAATATCAAATACAAACCATCATCCAGAAATGCATGAAATGCTGAGCAGTAGCGGCTCCAGTTCTTCTAAGAAACTGGCTCAGAAATCACTATTTTTGAGCTTAAAATCCGTTTCAAAAACCTTTGCGAAGCGTATTTGCTCAAATTTCAGAGAAATCGATGTCTTTAGAAGCTCTTTTTGTCATTTTTGCTTTTTTTAGCTCTAAAACGCTATTTGGCAGATCAAAACGCGTTTTTTTGCCTGCTTACTGACAAAAAACGTGCTAAAAACGAAATTTCCATGCATTTTGAGATTTGCGCCAAACTAGCAAAAAGTACCTACCTACTACGTACATATCGGTTTCGCTAATAAATTCTGAAAAAGTTAGCCAAAGAAATCGATAAGCATTGACCGAGAATGAAAGGTCAGAGTGAAGGTAAAAAAATCAATGGGGTACTTTATATCTAGTCGTCCCGTACCGGTTTCCAGAATTCGAAAAGATCGGTCGGCGAGCAGTTTTCGGACGAGTTCACGCTCTCTCAATTTTTGCTTCCGATCGCGTAGCCACCGAGCCAGACAAAACGCCGTTACACTCAGCACCATCAGTCCGCCGTTCAGACCTATGATTATGAAGAATGCTGTCCGCAGATTCACTCGAAATATGTTGTCATCGTTACTGTCGTCCTTATTGGGTGACGGCGGAACTGGGGTAGTGGTAGGTGGACACACACAACACATACTATTAGTACTGTTAAAACACATCCAAACAATATGTAAACTTTCTAGAAACAACAGTAGTACAATAAATCTACGTTGAAGATTTCCCTAAAGTTGAACTGATACCTTGCCGATGATTTACTGTTTCTACTAACCTGGTTTCTCTGCACCAAAAAGAAAGTGGGCCATTTTGCGGGCAATGAAGAATTGTATGAGATCGTTGAAAATTGACAGGTATGTACAGGGTGTCTCAAAAAAATGATCACATTTCTTTTCACTGCCATTTCCGCAAATTTTGACCAAATAGGCTGGAATTTGGACCATAGGAGCCAAAATTCGGGGAATTTTTTATGAAACTTTAGATTGGTGCACTAGGCTTGACTAATTCTCGAGGAATTTCAAAAAAGGTGAAATTTGGTAATTTCAATAGCGAAAGCCGGCCACCGAAAAAACGTTACATTACATTATCCCCTAAACACTAACGATAGCGTTGGAGTTCGTGCGTCAACTTTTTACACACGAATTACCCTGAACTTCTGCGTTTACACTCCAAATGTCATCCAATTCCGACAAAAATTAGGAAAGATACAGGAAAAGGAAATGTTTCGATTTTTCGGTGACCTGCTTTCACTATTGAAATTACCAAATTTCACTTTTTTTGAAATTTCTCGGGAATGAGTCAAGCCTAGTGCACCAAACTTTAACACCTAAAATTCCCCGAATTTTGGCACCTATAGGCCAAATTTCAGCCTATTTGGTCAAAATTTGCGGAAATGGCAGTATAAAGAAATGTGATCATTTTTTGAGACACCCTGTAGTATACTAAAAGCATTTGAAATCCGTTTTGTTCTACAGTATCTCTCTTCCTTCGTTTGATATTGGGACTCCATCCATACCTTGAGATGAAGGACGATAGATAGATATAGCAAAACAGACTTCAAATTCGTTCTTTTCTAGCAAAAAGACACCTTACCAGAGAGTGCTGCAAAGCGTACCCGGGTACACTAATTTGGAGACAGGGTTTGAAAAGTTAGGCCAACGACAGTCATTCACAAGCACAGGGAAAACGACTCTTTACAGACGGCTAACGCGATCTGCTAACGCGCGTTAGCAGATCGCGTTAGCCGCGTCTTGTAACCGCGTTAGCTGCGTCTTGTCATCGCGTTAGCTGCGTCTTGTAACCGCGTTAGCTGCGTCTTGTCATCGCGTTTAACTATCGTAACGCGGTCCGCGTTTTAAGATCGCGTTAGCACATCGCTAATACGTTAAACGCGCTTCTGCTTAAACACTGCAAAGATCGCGTTTAACGCATCAGCGATGTGCTAACGCGCCCGGGCGTCTCTCACTGCTGAGAAGTTAAACGCGATCTGCTAACGCGCGTTAGCAGATCGTCGGAAACAATCGCGTTAGCACATCGCGTTAGCCGTATGGAAAGAGTCGTTTTCCCTGTGCATCCGCTTTTTGCAGTGTTGAAGCAGAAGCGCGTTTAACGTATTAGCGATGTGCTAACGCGATCTTAAAACGCGGACCGCGTTACGATAGTTAAACGCGATGACAAGACGCAGCTAACGCGATGACAAGACGCAGCTAACGCGGTTACAAGACGCAGCTAACGCGATGACAAGACGCAGCTAACGCGGTTACAAGACGCGGCTAACGCGATCTGCTAACGCGCGTTAGCAGATCGCGTTAGCCGTATGGAAAGAGTCGTTTTCCCTGTGAAGGCAGAAACAGCAAATCTGGCTGGATTGCATGTTTTGCTCAGAAATCGTGAAAACAAAGTTTACCCTGGTTTCGCCATCCGTGCGCGCGCGTTATCGGGTGCACTACTGGATCAGATTTTTGTTACGTAAAATGCCAAAAGTGCTCCGTTTATGTACCCGGGTACCCTAAACAGCACTATCTGGTACGTACCTGTCAATTTAACAGTTAGTCGCGTGTTGGCCAGGAGGGGTAGTTATCGATCCGATCCGTTGTGGCGGGTGGGCGTACAATGTACGACCCTACGATCAGACCTGCGCGGTCCATTTCGCGACCCCTGATGTCGTCATCTCGGACGCTGTGCCCTTCTTTCACTGCCAAGCCACTCCTAGCCATGCTGTTGGGTGCCAGTTTTGCCAAGAGAGCGCCTGGCGTGGCGACGTCATGGTGCTGTCAGCTCCCAACGGCCGCCCGGCGACCTGAACTAAACCGGCATAGGCCTTATTGCTGGTCTCTCAGACAGATCCTGACGTCGCTGATCTTCCTTTCCTCCAACACAAGCATGCTTTGGGGAGCGGCTTTCGGTGCAACGGCAGATTCAATCGGTTCCCATTTACCTACTCGCTGTAACCAGCTTTGTGCCGACCACCAACTCTTTGGGGCCGTCCATAAACGACGTCGTTCCAGAGGGGGAGGGGGGTCGGCTCAAGTGCGACGATAGACGACGCACCAGGAGAGGGAGGGGATTAGCAAAAGACGACGTCGCTTTTTTCGGAATTTTAGGGAACTTTGAATGTATTATTTTCGATTTATGTACATTCTGTCAAAGATTTCTACATTCAGAAAAGCTTCCCTGAGCGGCTGAAGGGATCTATTCAATTCATTGTACAGTATGGCAACAAGAAAAATGACAGTACTGCAATCACTGCACTATTATCGGGGGGGGGGGGGGTAAACGGAAAACGACGTTGCCTAGGGGGAGGGGGTCCCCAGAAACGACGCAAGGCGATTTTGGGGGAGGGGGCTCCGAAAAATCGGGATTTTGTAACGACGTCGTTTATGGACGGCAAGAAACTTGCCACGCCGAGTGGATGAGCCATACATGTAACAGGGGGGTCTGGGGGGTCTGCCCCCCACCCGACTTAGGCCAGACCCCCCAGATGGGGACCCCCCCTACTGTAATTTTAATAGTGAAATTTTATTTTAATTTAATATTAATATAATAGAACTAGCCGATTTTAATTTTAATTTAATATTAATATAATAGTCCCCTGTTAATTTTAATTTAGATTTAATATTAATACTATTAAATAACAATTTTAATAGCATTTTAATAGTATATGCTAAAAATGCAGTCGAAAAGTTTTGGAGACACTTCAGCGAATTGGTAAAACAACATCTTTTGCTTGAATTTGCTAGTGTTACGTAAAAATTTAAACAGAGATGCAACTTAGAACCATTTTTTCTGTGGAAATCTATAACCATTCTTTTTAAAATGACTCTCTGAACCTGGTTTTAAATTGCATTTGAAGACAAGCTAGCCATAGAAAAAACTATTGATGCATAGTTAAAGAAAAATTTTTGAAAGGAAAGACTGTTACATAGGTTATTGACTGTATAGTAGATTCAGGTCCTTTCGTCATTCATGCCTATTAGTAAGAAAAACTCCACTATTTCCAGGTGAAAACACATTTGAGATTCATAGGACAGTTAGAAACCTTCAATTTCCATCTTTTTTCTGAGGTAAAATTATGATTTAAATAGTATTGTAGGTAACTCCTTGATTGTTAAACAAGCTTTAACTATTAAAATGCTATTAAAATAATATTAAAAATAAATTTTAATATTCAGCCCCTTTCTGTATTTTTAATTTAATTTAATATAATAGTTGGCCCTCTATTTTAATATTAATATAGATTTAATACTATTAAAATGGCACTATTAATAATAGTTTTATTTTAATATTACTATATTTAAATAACAGTACCCCCCCCCCGAGACGATTTCACCGACCCCCCCTCCGATTTTTCTGGCAAGTAAATTTTCAAGCAAATTTTTGCAATTTTTTACAATTTCACACACAAAAATTGCCAAAATCGCCTGCAAAACAGCACTTTTTAGCTGTATTTCAGCCCAAATTAGCGATTTTTGGCAATTTTTAGCCAAAAAATTGCGATTTTTTCGATTTTTGAGCGTTTTTTAGTGCCCACCCCCTCCCCCAAAATTTTGGCTCAGACCCCCCCCGGCCGGCGCCAGACCCCCCAACCCCCCTCCCCCCATCGGCGGATGACCTGTTACATGTATGGGATGAGCGCACACTGGCTTGCAGCCTAAACCACTACACCAATGCGTGCGGCCCCGGCACCCGTGGAAGCGGTGTGTTTGTGGGTTGGAAACCTGTCAAGGCGGTGGGAAGTAGTGCACACAAAGCCCAACCCATGCCGTCTAAAGTCAGCAATTGCAAGTAGTTAAATAGGAACCACACACACAGACAGCAAAGGGGAGGGTTGTTATTAAGGAGGCTGCCAACCTTGTATCTCTTCCTGCTCTATAGCAGTTGGCTACTACTAGTCCGAAAGGACAAAAACTTACACGAACAATTTTCTACACTCTCAATTCTTTGATTCCCCATGGACCGCCAAATTTCTCCAGAACAGACAATTAAACTGAAGTAAAGGCAGATACTAACTAGCCAAGAGTTCAATTCTCCGTTTATTTGTTGGTCCCGTCTGCTGCAGGGCAGAGCTCCTTCAATTTTTACTGGCATTTTGTTGACGAAAGACGCAAATGTTTAGCATTCTTTAGGGCGCGCCTCTTTTTTTCAGTTTCGCTCACTGTTTGTATTTCATCACAAATATCGTAAATCACTGTTGTTATGTACATCTTCAAGCTTATGATGGCACAGAGTGTAACACATACTGATTTTCGAAGCAGATAGGTGGAGTGCCACTATACCCAATAAATTAACCTTATTATAGCGCACACACAGCTGTCAATCAAATAAAAAGTACACTATAGCTATTTAGTAACGTTATGACAGCGGCTAAATATACTACACAGGAATGCTCAAAGCTAGCTATATGCTCTTTCGTATAGCATACAGAATCATGGCTTATCTACAGCAAAGAAAGATTATACAGTGAGAAATTTATATCACGAAAACACTACCTATACAAATAGACACGGCAAAGCATTTCAGTTAGAGATGGCATGGCACATTTATATAAAATTTGAGCAGAAAACTTTGCTGAGTAGAGGTCGGGGTGAAACACTTAGCCCGTGTCTAATCATAAAAAATATAATAAAGTCTGTGCAAACGTGACAAAAAACCACAACATACATATGACAGAGAGAGATACACGCAGGTAGACAATTTCAATAATTTCGCCATTATTCCAATTTTGTATTGATTCGATTCAGTACACAAATTCGAGTCGAAAAATTCGTCTTAGATAGATTTGGCGCCAACAGCCGATTTAGAGAATCACACAAGTGATACACCGAGCAAGTGCAGAGACGTACAGAAATCTAAAAAACCGCTAAGTGACGTAGAACACACGTTCGATTAAAAAATCTCGCTTATGCGACGGACAACAAGCCGATAACTATATTCAGTCCAAAATCTTGTTATAGTTAAGAAAGCTAGATAAAATAATATCCCACCTTTTTTACCTTCACTCAAACGGTTCGTTCTCGGTCAATTCTTCATCGATTTGGCTCAAATTTTCAGCAAAAGATAACAGGACCACTGACTGCACATTGTCCAAGTTTGGAGCGAAAATTGCAACTGGTGCTGGTTTTATGAGCCGAAAACTAAGAATCAAGGTAGTCCACGGAAAATCCATTTTTTTCGGTAATTCAAAGAGTATGGCTTTGAAAGTTGTAGAACTAATTGGTGTTGTCATTGGGCAAACTATAGTGAATGGGCAGCCCAATAGCTGACAGGGCACAAAATTGGGAAATTAAAAAAACTTGACCGACAATCCTATAGTTAAGAAATCTGTACCTTCTGCAGTGAAAGCACTAATTCTGTTGTTAATCAACACAGACTTTAGCAGAAGTTAGAGAAATTAATGAACCTCGTATTTGAAGAGTCCACATCAAAGAAGCCTTCCCCACAGTGTTTTTGGAAATCAAAAAATTCAGATTCGCCGTTTTACCTTTTTTAATGAAAAAATCAGATTTAGACATGTTTTTGAAATTCAGCAATTTTCGTGTCCTTTGAGCTAGAGAAGTGTGCCCAGTCAGTATGTAATGCCAATCTTTCTGTAACTTTTAAGAACCATACTCTGAATTACCAAAAAAGGGTACAATTTCAGTGAACACATTCTTAGTTTACGGCTCATAAAACCGGCACGAACTAAAATTTCCGCACCAAACTTATCTAATAAGTAGCCATATGTCTTGTTAATTTTTGCTAAAAATTAGAGCCAAATCGATGGGAGATTTTGCTGATCTGTACTGTATTTGTCCACTTGTTGTGCGCTAACAACATACAAACAAAAACAAACAAAAAAACGATCGCAGTTTTCGTCACTGATCGACAGGTGTCGCATCGATCGGCGATTCGTCGCCGCTAACCGATTGGATGCCGCTGTCCTCCAGCTTGACATCTACAAAGAAGGCAATGAGTAGCATAGAATGATCGATTTGTTGTCGTGCAAGCAGACGACCAAGCAAAAGCGCAGACTAGAAAGTCAGGCACAAACCAGCCAGGAAGTGTTCGAGATTTCGTAGGTCGCCCTCCTGTACCGGCGCCTCGGTCCAGTCGACCGTTTCCTTGACGCTGCAGGCTCTCGGCGGGCAATTCTGGTGTTCCTCAGACTCGCTCAGTCGCAGTTTGTCGCGCAGCACTTGAGCCAAGAGACCTTGAGCGCCGCGAATTTGACTGACTTCGATCAGGTCGGACAACAGCTGCACGTCAGTCTCTGCTTGGGATGGGGTGACGGGAGAGGGGGGTCCGACGGGGGGTAGCGTATCTGAAAGGGGTGCATGCACACTCCACTCACTAGCACATGCACTGCAAATGAGGACTAATAATAATGATCCTGCAAGATTGGTTAGGAGAGAAAGCCAATGTAAAATAAATATTCTGTTGTCAGTTATGAAGAAGTTTACTTGCATACATGTAACAGGGGGTCTGGGGGTCTGCCCCCCATCCGACTTAGGTCAGACCCCCGAACGGGACCCCCGTCCCCCGATTTTTCTGGCAAGTAATTTTTTAAGCAAATTTTTGCGATTTTTGCAATTTCAGACATAGAAATTGCCAAAATCGCCCGCAAAACAGCACTTTTTAGCTGTATTTCAGCCCAAGTTAGCTATTTTTGACGATTTTTAGCCAAAAAATTGCGACTTTTTCGATTTTTGAGCGTTTTAGTGCCGAACCCCCTCCCAAAAATTGGGCTCAGACCCCGTCCGCGTCCGGTGCCTGACCCCACAACCCCCTCCCCTTCGGCGAATGACCTGTTACATATACGTTTACTTGATATGATTTTTTGCAATGAAAATACTTTATGATTACCTAAAACAAACGTTCTAACTACAGGGTGTACCAGGCTTGATCTAATCCTGAGAAACTAAAGAATAAGAGAAATCTGGTAATGTCAATGCGTATGGAAACTTTTCCTTTTGTTGTCTGCCATTTCCGCAAATCTTCCAACTAGAATCTTAGAGAATAACTGCAAAACTGTTTGGTATTTTGGTGTAAAGCTTTGTGATTGATACAGTCTTGCGAAAATGAACAATTCCCGAACATCTGTTATTTTCTAATGAGCAGAACAGATCTCCAAGCTAATCCTTATTTTCTGAAGACTATGTCAATCCCAATGCAAGAAATTTTAACTAAATAATCTCCACCAGTTTTGCAGCGATTCTACAAATTTCAGGCGAACCGTCAAGCATTAGTGGAAAGAACAGCCAAGAGAAATATTATTATCACCCAGCACTAATAAAAACCGCCGGAGAAAGTGATTGAGAGAGTTCAAAAATAGTCAAATAAGTCAATTCAACTGCTTACTGGCAATCAGTCCAGTGGCTTTGTACAAATTCAAATCCTGTTCGAACGCCTGCTGGTAGAGTTTCTGCTTCTCCAGCTGTTCCAGCGCTTTATCTTTGGCTTTCGCTTCGACCCGGTTCAGAAACTGCATCGTCATGGCCGCTGAAACATAATTTTATAGTCAGACACTAAACTGATGGATGGATTGTCCGGTCGGGGCCGTCATAGCCCTTGTGTTAGGCCACACTGCGGGACCATCACGCACACCCACATCCTGCCCTTCCTTCGCTACTAGCCTAAACACATGCTCGGTGTCAGTCTGGGCGGGTCTCAGTGTAGCTGTCCCCGTTCCCCTTTGTCCCAACACATGTGTGGTTGCTATTGTAGCTTTAGGTGCTTAGGCAGCTCCAGTCGGTCCCCATTTACCTACTCGCTGTCACCAGCTGTTGGTGGTCTGGGTTGAGCTTTATGCCCATTTGCGGCAAGAAACTTGGCCTGCCGAGTGGATTAACGCACGACCACGCGCACAGTGGCTTTGCGGCCTAAACCACTACACCAACTGTGCCGGCGGGTTTTTGCTGTGCCCAAAAAAAGAGAAAGAATCCCAGCCCAACTATTTGTCCACCGATCCACCGCAACAAAAATGGCTCGCACCTTTCCTGTCGTTCAGTTCAGCCATTTTCTTTTCTCTAAAGAGCGCCAGATTGAACTTGGCGTCCAACTTTCGCTCCTGGAATTCCTGCGTATCACAGATCACCTCCAGATAAGCCAGAGCCGACTCAACCTCCTCACACAGGCCTTGAATGCTGGCTGAAAGACTAGGTACATCTGATCTACACACAAACCACTCTTGATTGATAGATGGTTAAATGCGAAGCTTAATGCGCATTTACAGATCGCATAACAAGATACGCATAATTTAGTACGATCTGCAAATAAATGTGCATTGGGAGTCGCTCTCTGGTCAGGTCGAGTTTTCCATATTTGGACTCAAAATTGAAAGTTGGGTACAGAGAGCTGCAGAAATACATGTTGATAAGTTAACGAAGACTTGAAAAGAATTTGTGGATTTGGTTTTCCAGTTCTGAGATATAGCCTCCTGAACCAATAATTGTTGGCGCTTAAAAACTGGGGATTTTGGGTAACTTTTAGAGTAGATTAAGAATAATTTAAGCAAAAAATTTCCTGACACCATATTGGTCCGCCTTAGCTCGGCTGAAACCAACTTACCACCGATTTATATATTTCAAAAATGTAGTGCTCTGTATTTGCTACACTTTGGTATTAAGGGCGTACACTCGACGTTTCTGAGAAATTTGAGGTAAAATCGCAAAAATTGACATGTTACTTCTGCCACTTTTACCTCATTTAGCACTTTTAGCTGTATTTCAGCCCAAATTAGCGATTTTTGGCGATTTTTTTTCGATTTTTGAGCGTTTTTTAGTGCCTAACCCCCTTCCAAAATTTTGGCTCAGACCCCTCGGCCGGCGCCAAACCCCCCCAGGCCCCAACCCCCTCCCCCTTCGGCGGATGACCTGCTACATGTATGTCCAAGCAAGTTGGCTACTCTTAGTCGGAAAGGACAAAAAGTCACAACAACGTACCACCGGTCAAAGCTGACAATGCTCTATAAAGTGCAGAAAATACATAGCGATACATTTTTTAAATAAAAATGGGGGTAGGGGGTTCCAGCCGAGCTAGGGAAACAAGTAGCGATCGACCGGAACCAAAATTTTCGCCGGAACCGGAACCGGAACCACCCAGTTCCGGCCGGAACCGGAACCGGAACTTTTTCAATATTTGGTCCAAAATTTATAGAAACGTATTTATAGGCACGTCGTGTACAAATTCCTGTTGTAAACATCAGCAGAAGTTCAAATCAACAATAGAACACAGACTTTTCAATAACAGTAGTCAAGAGCACGCAAATTGTACTTCAGAAAGAGAAGCTTTTCAACATTTTCAGGTTTCATCTTTGATCTGTCACCTTCGGAGATGTTTTTAGCTGCCTTAAAGGCACAGTTGTTAAAAAAATTTTTTTTGAAGGCCAAAAATTTTTGCTTTTTTTTTAAATTTAAAAAAAATAATTTTTTTTTGAAAATCGTCTTAAATGGGTCCAGCATGCTAGTACAGATACTTACAACACATTTTCCACTTTTGCACCTTAAGTCAGTTGAGAAACCTGTTCGAAAACGACAATACAGCTCTAAACACTGCCTGTAACTGCATAATTTCACCGAAAATTGTCTTTAGAGGCACTTCTAATGATGCATAACATGGAAAACTGCATAATTTCTCCCCATTCATGCAAATTCTACTGCCCCTACTGAGCTGCGCACTTTATTAAACAGACGCAATAATACTTGATGTAACTGAATATCCATCGAAAATAGTGAATGAAAAAGTTCCGGTTCCGGTACCCTTTTTCACCGGAACCGGACCGGAACCGGAACCGCCAGTTCCGGCCGGAACCGGAACCGGAATTCCGGTCGATCGCTAACAAAGGGTGTCAAAAATTTTGTACTAATTTTTTACTGAAAATCATTTTCAGGTCTTTGTTAACTTATCAGCATGCATTACTGTACCAAGTTCCAGATTTCTGCGCCCAACTTTCAATTTTAAGTCTGAATAGGGGAAAGGGCCAAAACTCGATCTGAGCAGAGAACTCCTAACCGCGAGTGCACATAAAAATGGGAAAACGCCTGAAAGACATGTAAAGTAGCTAGGTATGTCACGGAATTGGATCAAGTAGTGTTTTTAGTTAATATGAAAGTAGAAACGACCATAATTGGTTTTTACTTATATAGCAGAATTACGGCATTTTTGTGATTTTCATCCCAAAAATAGTTTTAGTTTGTAACTCTTACACCAGTGTTCCTAATTGATCGACGAATACATCAAATGATCTGTCTTTCTTAGCAGAATCTATTCTTTTAAAAATCTCATCTATATTGCTTTTTCTGATTTTGAAATATTCGTAAAAATATTCGCTAAAAATGACCCGAACTTTGTGCTCATTCTTCTCAAAGCGAGAGTTACAAGCAAAAAACATTTTTGGGATCAAAATCACAAAAATTTCCATAATTCTGCCATGTAAGGAAATATGCAAAAATCGTCACACAGGTGGTCGCTTCAACTCTTATACTAACAAAAAATACACCAATTGGTCCAACTGTCACATACGTAACTACTTTACATGATTTTACCCTTTTTATGTGCACTGGCTCTTCAGCACCTGGTCTATCTTGTATAATACACAGGGTGTGCAAAAAACAACTCAACAGATTTTTTTACTGCAGCAACCATAAACCTCAACCGATTCGAATGAATCTTTTTAGTATGAATAATGGATAAACTCTTGACAAATTGAAGAAATTTTCATTTGACACTTTGCCTAGTTCCTGAGATATTTGCCGTTATAAAAACAGATCCTTATTGCTGACGGAGGGCTAACAACGAAGTTTTACTAATGACACACACTCGGTTAATTCACCAGAAAGCCTCATTAGCCTTCAGCAGTAGGAATCTGTTCTGTTTATAAAAAAATCGCTTTGTTCAATGCCAAACTCACTGTTTCGAATTTGAAAACAAACATCTAGGAATTAAGCAGAGCATCTTAATGAAAATTTCAACACTCTTTCAAGATCAGCTACTTGAAATCCAAAAATTTATCGATCTTTCAGTCAAAAATAGATTCATTGAAATCGGTCAAAAGTTACAGTGGCTACAGTAAGTTGTAAATTTTTTGGCGCAGCCTGTACACAAAGCCTGTGGAAGATACAGTACCTGTATCGGAAACCAGGTCAGTAATCTGTTCGGCCAGCTTTGGCAAAGCAGAACTCTCTTTGTGCAGGCGGAGGTAAGCGCCGGCATCATGCCGCCATTTCTCTTGGCACCTGGCCAAACGCCCACTGCACTCATTCGCTGCTTCTATGTTTTGTTCGGTTAACTCGTGCGTCACTCGCCAGCAGTGCCGGTAACTGCAATCGGACTAAATGACTGACGAATTGAAATGGTGCTACACTACAGAGTGTCCTACAGTAAGTGCCCCATGTTTGATAGTTAGTGGCATGCAACAATGTGAGCAGAATTCAACCAAATACAGTGCCTGGAGTAACTTTGCTGCCTGCCAAATTTCCGCTTTGTCCATAGCTTAAAAGATCAGTTTCACTTAGCTGAAGATAGTTTGTGCGTTTTTCTTGATTTTCAAGCGTTGCTGTCGCCTAAATTGGATCTGCAATGCCAGTGAGCTCAGTAAAGTTGATAAAGAAAGAGGAGTATGTGGAAATGGCTACAAGGCAAGCGCTTGACTTCTCCAAGGCAGTCACCAAAGAAGTCGACTCTGTGTCTCAGAGCGCAGTTTCACCTGGCACAGTTTTGTTGAACCCTGAAAGCTGCAGCTTTGCGACCTTATCGACCACAACTGTTTCAAGCACTGAACCAAGGCGACCCCGATCGTCGTGTGGAACTCTGTGAGTGCTTTTTGGAACAGAAAGATCTGGACGATCAGTTTCAGATCGAATCCTCTGTTCTGAAGAGGCTCAGTTCAAGCTGAATCTGTATGCCACTTCGAAAATCACTAATTTCACGTTTTGTTGAATAAACACTGTCTTTAAATGGATATTGCCCAAACCTGGCAGACATATAGGTACCCTAGGCAGTATATTTGTGTGAAATTAGGTTGAATTCCGTTCACATAGTCGCGTGCCGCTAGCAATCAAACGTGGGCCACTTAGCATAGTACACCCTGTGCTTACAGTCAACTCTTCAGACGCTGCTCTAACCGTCATGACCTTGTAAGGAATAATTACAAGAATTTTGTATAAGAAATATGGTAAAAGATAACCTTAAATAGACTATTTTATGTATCTCAACGAAAAATAAGTCAGAAACCTAGTTTATGGCATCCCTCAGCTGAAATGCAATGTCTGCATACGTGCAGCTACAAGATCAGCATTTAAACTACACCTGATAGGAAAAAATGAAAGTACAGATAAGTAATAGGACACTTTATTGCGGGTTTATACTCACAAACCCAATATTGTGTGTTCCCTCTATTGGTGTCATGACCAGTTTGACGACGAGCAGGGCAGGAAGACAAAAAGTTACTCAAAAAGCTCCGTATTGATCATTGGCTCCATCCTAAAGGACAAGGTTGAAGAAATCATGTTAGCAACTCAATTCAGTTGTAACAAGGAGGAGCACATAGGCGCTGCTTCAAGAAACGGAGCTTTTTAATCATTGTCTTCCTATCTGGCTTGTCCAAGATACCAATAGCGAGAACACTCAATAATGAGCTTGCAAGCATTAACCCACAATAAAGTGTCCTACTATTTATCGGTAACTTCACTTTTTTCTATCATGTTTAGTGCTCTGAGGAACGGCTAGATTAAGGAGAGCTGACTGTAGAGGACAACAGATCTGTGTTTCTCACTGTTCAAGTATTTCGCCTCCAGCCTCACAGTCTAGAAAGCAGGGCGATGAGACTGACGAACTGAGCCCGCTTGAAGTGGAGGCGCCAGAGAATCTGCAACTTAAATGTGAAGCTTGTTAGCTGAAACCGGTTTCTAAACCGGGTCTCCACTTTGTTCGGTGAACCGTTACTTTTCTGTTTCGTATTTGCCTTTAATGCAATTGAACAATCAGACGTATCAGCTATTTTGAAGTGTTTCTTTGTGATTTCATCTGTTTTTAGCTGTCAATGGCAATTTGAATGCACAAAAACTGTATGTTTAGTGTTGAGTTGACTAGGAAACAAAACAAGCCAAACACGTGTTTCCAGGTTTTTGGCAGTGGTCGCGTAGACACCGTAAAGTAACAACTATTCGCGCGTGAAAGTTATAGAGACCCGGCTAAATGCATCTCACTTATAGAGCGACGGCGACTTTCTCTGTTTGAGCTTCTGAATTCTGAAGAGAACAAACTAATTAGTACCAACTACAGCATATATGTGAGGTTATGAGCCGATGCAGAGGGGGTTAGGGTGTCTGGTCTAAGTCGGGTGTCGGGCATACCCCCTGTTACGTGTATGTACCACAGTCAAGCACTAACTTAAGATCCCTAACCTGTCTTCGGGATAACTTCTTGGGAGGGTTACCCCAAAAGCCACTTTGTACAATAAAAAATACATTTTTTCCATTTCTAATTAATTATGTATACAGAGTGCACATTCATGTAACAGGGGGTCTCCCTCACCCGACCTAGGCCAGACCCATTATCTGCCCCTGAGACAATTTTTCCGACCCCCTTCTGGCAAGAAATTTTTTAAGCAAATTTTTGCGATTTTCCAGAATTTCAGATACTAAAATTGCTAAAAATCCCCTGTAAAACAGCGCCTTTTAGCGGTACTCGAGTCTAAATTCGCGATTTTAGCCGAAAAATTGCGATTTTGAGCGTTTTTGAGGGGCCAACCTCCTCCCTATAATTTGGGCTCAGACCCCCGGCCGGCGCCAGACCCCCCAACCCTTCTACCGTTTTGGCCAAAAACCGAAAATCAGGACCTGGCCTAAGCTTGTCCGGAAGGCGAATATCTGGATTAACGAGACATGACTGTAGGCCTCAGCCTAAGCCTGAACCAAAGCTTAAGCCTGAGAACCTAAGTCTGAGTCTGAAGCTAAGAAATGAGCGAAACAGGATGATTTTAAAATACCATTCACCGGGATACGGTATATACAGTAACACATATTCACTGTTTTAATAGTCCATTTTGAATTGATGCTCAGGAAACGTTTCCACACTAACGATACGGTGCTCGGTCGCTATACGACTTTTTAGATAGGTAAACTGCAGGAACGCCGAAACATTAGCCTTTCTGTGTTATTCGACCAACAATCAACAATACGAGGTCACCTGTTGTTCGCTCGAACACACTACTACTACGCTACGCTCTTCTTAGTAGATTTCGAAAGAAAAGAAGGGCTACCTAAATGAAAAAAAATCGAAACGCACCCGGTGGAGAAATCTTGCTGAACGCTATGGAGCTTTCCTTTGAAGGCTTCCAGCATCTTCCACTCTCTCACACACTGCACTACTTACAGGGTCCTAACTTGCTTTCTTTCTGTATATATATAATAAGAAAAGAAAATATTAAAGATCCGATGATCCGAGCCGGCCGAGCGGGGGCGGCCTATGTATCTCCGGATCAATATTTACCCGGGCAGTTTAATTGGCAATTCGGTTTCTTCGAGCCGTCGAGCCGTCGAGCCGTTCGAGCCGTTCGCACCGGCAGGTAACGCTGTGGGCGCTGAATTTTGTGCAATTGCCAGAACGTTTTCAGGCTGTGATTTTCTTCAATATGCTTTGTGCTTTCACTCACATCTCTTCTGGCCAACTCCGAATCGCCATGCCGAAATACTATATCCAAGAATCGGCCGATTCAGTTGTGGAAATCAATTAAACTGTGGATTTTCCCTCAGATTGCAACGATTTCAACTCTTCAAGCTGTCAATGTGCTTTGTGCTTTCACTCACATCTCTACTGGCCAATTCGGAATCGCTTTGCCGAAATACTATCCGGAGAATCGGCCGATTCACTTGTGGAAATCAATTAAATTGACGATTTCCCTTCAGATTGCAACGATTTCAACTCTTCAAGCTGTCAATGTGCTTTGTGCTTTCACTCACATCTCTACTGGCCAATTCGGAATCGCCTTGCCGAAACACTATCTGGAGAATCGGCCGATTCGCTTGTGGAAATCAATTAAATTGACGATTTCCCTTTAGCTTGCAACGATTTCAACTCTTCAAGCTGTCAATGTGCTTTGTGCTTTCACTCACATCTCTACTGGCCAATTCGGAATCGCCTTGCCGAAATGCTATCCGGAGAATCGGCGATTCAGGTGTGGAAATTGGTAAAACTGACGATTTTCCTTCCGATTGCATCGATTTCAACTCTTCAAGCTGTGATACTTGTTCAATGTGCTTTGTGCTTTCACTCACATCTCTTCTGGCCAACTCTGAATCGATTTGCCGAAATACCATCCTTAGAATCAGCCGATTCACTTGTGGAAATCAATTAAATTGACGATTTCCCTTCAGATTGCAACGATTTCAACTCTTCAAGCTGTCAATGTGCTATGTGCTTTCACTCACATCTCTTCTGGCCAACTCTGAATCGCCATGCCGAAATACTATCCCGAGAATCGGCCGATTCAGTTTGGAAATCAATTAAACTGTCGATTTTTATTCAGATTGCGATGATTTCAGGTGTGGTGCTTCTTCGATACACCTGAGCATCCTGTCCAACCACATGTACCAGTCAGCTCCGATTCGCTAAACCGAGCACCATCTGGGAGAGAATCGGCCGATTCGGTTTTGTTTGTTTCGTTTTGATTTTTAGTTCCACTGTCCTTTCGTACAGCTCAGGACAGCCCGCGCTGTTTTCAGAGCCTTTCAATTCGGCAACCCTGCCTACAAGCAAAGCAACCCTGCCCCTTCCTGCTATTCGGTCCTCGGAGCAACGGTAGCGCCGGTTCGGTTCCCATTTACGTACCTGCTACCGTCACTGGCTTTCGGCGGCCTGGGTTGGGCTTTGCGTAAGCTACTTCCAGTCACTTTGACCGGTTTTGAACCCACAAACAACCTCTCTCACATATGCCGGAGCCGAAGGGACACACGGGATAGCGTAAACTACCCATCATGACCAAGACGTGACTCGGTTGTGGAAAACGCCGAAACTGACGATTTTCCTTCAAATTGCCCATTTCTTCAATACTTCCGCCCTGTATTTTTCAGGATGCCTTTTGCACCCTGTATTCTTCCGCGTGCTTGTTTGCCCCCAAAATATACCCCTTTAAAATTTGTACCCCGAAAAATTCTTACCCCATATTTTTGGTCCGAAATTTTTTGCGCCTTGTATTTTGGCACACCCCGGACCCCCTGTTGCATGTACGAAATATACAGAGAGCAAAACACTTCGGACTAAAAAAATGGGGGGTAAGAAATTTAAGGGGGGGCAAATAAAGCATCCTGAATAATACAGGGCGCAAAAAATTCAGGGAGAGAAATCATTTCGGGTGTACAAATTTTGGGGGTACAGATTTAGCGGTACAGATTTTAGGGGGTACATACTGTATTTTAGGGGGTAAACTAAGCTGGTAAACCGCAAAATACAGGGCAGAGAGAGTGTATCGAGGAAATATGGGCAATCTGAACGAAAATCGTCAGTTTTAAATTTCCACTACCGAATCGGCCGATTCTCGGGATGATACTTCGGCTTAGCGAATCGGAGTTGGCCAGAACATATATGAGTGCTGCTCAGGGCGTATCGAAGAAGTACGCAGCTACAAGAGTTGAAATCATTCATTGTTGCAATCTGAAGGAAAATCGTTAGTTTCATTAATTTCCACAACTGAATCGGCCGATTATCGGGATAATATTTCGGTATGGCGATTCGGAGTTGGCCGGAAGAGATGTGAGTGAAAGCACCAAAGCACATTGAAGAAGCATCACAACTTGAAGAGCTGAAATCATTGCAATCTGAAGCGAAATCATCAATTTAAATGATTTCCACAAGTGAATCGGCCGATTCTCGGGATAGTATTTCGGCATGACGATTCGGAGTTGGCCAAAAGAGATGTGAGTGAAAGTACAAAGCACATTGAACAAGTATCACAGCTTGAAGAGTTGAAATCGATGCAATCGGAAGGAAAATCGTCAATTTTACCAATTTCCACACCTGAATCGGCCGATTCTCCGGATAGTATTTCGGCAAGGCGATTCCGAATTGGCCAGTAGAGATGTGAGTGAAAGCACAAAGCACATTGACAGCTTGAAGAGTTGAAATCGTTGCAATCTGAGGGAAAATCCACAGTTTAATTGATTTCCACAACTGAATCGGCCGATTCTTGGGATAGTATTTCGGCATGGCGATTCGGAGTTGGCCAGAAGAGATGCGAGTGAAAGCACAAAACATATTGAAGAAAATCACAGCCTGAAAACGTTCTGCCAATTGCACAAAATTCAGCGCCCACAGCGTTACCTGCCGGTGCGAACGGCTCGAACGGCTCGACGGCTCGAACGGCTCGAAGAAACCGAATTGCCGTTTAATTTATCAGAAACCGAACAAAATTTACACGGCCCGTTAGATCTATTTACCGATGGCCGACAGAGGTCTTAGCAAACAGTAAAAAAACGCGTCGGAACAGCAAAAATTCCGATTATTTCTGAAAATTGTGACTGATTCGTTATGTGTACTGCGACGAGTAAACGATTTTTGCAGTCTTTTTGCTTTGATTATTATCGAAGCTATTCTACACTCGTTAAATAAATGAAACATCATGGCCATGGTCGTCTGAAGACTGGATTCTTCGTTCCTTGGGAGCAAGAAGAAATCAAACGGATAATCTATCAATATGAAGCTGGCGAAATTCGGTACAAAAGAGATGTGGCTGATGTGTTTGTTGGGAATCAGAGTGACACACGTCGCAGTGCAGGCGAACTTGGCAAAGCGAAAGAAGAAAGCGCAAGTAATCTATTTTAAAATTTTTGGTTTGCGAATACGTACAGAGTACAGGTGTTTCAAAAAGTAACAATCGTTTTGGCAGAAGACTATACCACCATTGTCACTTGTTCTGTTTGTATATTTCAATGTTTCTCAATGCTTTCTGTGTTATGCTATAGACGTCATCAGATGCTAGATGCGCTCAACAGTCTCTGTACCCTCACCGGTAGCACAACAGCACGCCTTTCAACTGATCCGGCAATGCGCTCTACATTCGACAACGTTTCTTTTACGTTTGCTTTTCTTTTGTAACGGCTTGCTTTCTGTATTTGATTGAGTCGGTTTGTCTGTTTATTCCAACATTCCTACCCTAACCGGGTGTGGCACTTACTGTCCCAAGTCGGTCGGCAACCTTGTTTTCCCTTTTTTCGGAGTCACCCCTGATCTTTTTGGGAAAACCGATCCGATACAATACAGAGGAACAGGAAAGTTCAACGTTTTTGTTTGTTTTTTGTTCCATTAAAACTAGTTGTGCTCAAATACGGTCATCCGAATGATCGGTTTTTGATGTCAGGTCATGCGTATATGCATATAGAAGACTCTGTTTCACTTCATAGCGCTATGTACAGAAGCCAAAAAAGCTAAAATTGCATTTGGACTACTCTTGTACAGACCGCCTAAGCAATGGACGACTTTGAACGGGAGATACCAACGACGCATATCGGCCGGGCTGCTGAGGAGTGGTCCGATTGCAAATCTTTAACAAAACCGACTGTGGTATCAAGCGATTGCTCCTAGCCTTCAGATTATTATTTTTCACATCACCAACTAATTACTGTTTGCTACATTATTCAGTGTTATAGTAGATTACGCATTTTGGGCCTGTGATCACATCGTATAAAACGGTTCCGACCCAAATTGCAAATCTTTAACAAAGATGACCGAATCTGGATATCAAACAACTGCTTTTGAAGCTAGGTTATTACTTTACACCCTTACACACGACTAACTAAATACTGCATGCTACCTCAGATTACCCGCTCTTACATGATATTATTTAATCGATTCGCGGCCGATTAGCCTCGAAACCCCTGTTAGAAATATTGCTATAAAATTCATATGCAGAGATGTACAATACGTTTATTAGCGCGCAAGTGCGGATCGGTGGACAATTAGCCTAGGTACTGAAGGAAGAATGAGTTATTTTCTGTGAGTCTTTGTGTTCTTCTATTGTGCGGTTCTCTCCAGTCGAAGCGTTGTGTTTGTTACTAAAGTCTGTCCAAAAACCTTTGGAGCTTAGAAGCAGTGTACTGCATTTACGCTACTGTTATTTTACTATAGTATAGTAAAACAAAAATTAGTATTACTAGTGGTATTTTACTAGTAGTAAAATAGTAGTAAAAAGTAAAATTAAGAGCCAATAGTAAAGTAAAAATTAAATTAAATTAACAAAGACCGTCAATAGTAAAATGGAAATTTTACTACTATTTTACTAGTTTTTGGTGAATTTCAGCCACTATCTTGATCAATTTTTCAATAAAACATGTGTGGATCCACTTTTGCCAGTCAAAATTCACACAATCTTTGTCTCCAAAGTTCTGCAGAACTTCGTACCATGATGAAATTTAGCAACTATTTGGATTAGCATCAATTATTCACTAAATCTTGGCATCATTGATGCCAAATTCCACATTAAGACTAGTAGAATGGTAGTAAAATAGTAGTAAAATTAGTGAAATTATTAGTAGAACAAAAATTAGTAAAATAGGACCTGCTTGGTAGTAAAACAAAAATAAAAATTAAATTAACGGGCTGAATTTGTAGTAAATTTAGTAAATAGTAAAATTAAAATCCACTAGTAAAATAACAGTAATTACGCGCATAGCAAATAGCACAACTAGAGATGCAACCGTAATCCGGTATTATCCGGTATATACCGGATAATCCGGTATTTTTTAGCTCACAAACACTATCCGGTATCCGCTATCCGGTATTTTCTACGTATTATCCGGTTGAAATACCGGATAATACCGGATAATCCGGTATTTTTCAGATCCGAAGCACTATCCGGTATCCGGTATCCGATATTTTTCTTTACGGTTGCATCTCTAAGCACAACAATAGGAAACAGCACAACATCAATTAAAACATAGCTTAACAAAATAGCAAAGCAATTTCAAGGATTCGTTTCAGAATTGTGTGAAACACCACTGATAAATTTCAACTCATTGAGCACTCAATAGTAGAGTAGAAAACATCTCGGGATTTCTGCACATGTCATGTCACAGAACATTTATAAGTGCCAGATGGGTGTATGCGCCACATAAAATTCTGGCTGAGAAAGTATGTGAACTGCTTTCGCAAAGTTATTGGTGAGATTGTCGCATCCAAAGTGCATTGATGAACATCGCAACCGGAAAATAGGTGACCGATTGCCGTTCGCGTATCAATCAGATGCAATTCGGCCAGACGCATGTTTTCCCCAAATGGAACAGACAGGCGCCAATCTGAGGATTAACTCAGTGCAGATAGCCTGTAGGCGTGTTTAGCTAATAGTTAGCAAGTTATAAAATTCACGAGACATGATTATAGTGGCACTTACCCATGCATAGTTAAAAATAGCGTATTCCGGCTTTAGCTGAACATGGCTAAGACCCCCGACTGATTAGGAAGGGCCGCCTAAATGGTACTATTATGTATTAATGTTTTTTGTCGCCTAATAGTACCATCGCCTATAATCGGCGTCGCCTAATAGTACTGTACCCCACTCCGTTCTCTGTTAGTGAACGGCCCCGATGGCCGCGTGGAAAAAGGTCTCTCTGGAGTTCGTCAGGAGGTCAAGAATGAAAGCTACTAACCCCATTTCTCACAAACTTCGATTTCAAGCGATTTTAGGACTCGGGCCCACCCCAAGCCCCTATAGGCAAATGACTTGTTAATGATGGATATTGCACCTTACCACTTTACGCACTTCTTGACATATAAATGAACTACTGTACGCACACGTACAGTACCTATACTACGTAAGGTAAGGTAAGGTAGTCCTTTGCGAGTTCGAGTTGAGAATTTGCCTCCAGTGTAGATTGAGTTAGAGTTAGATTGGATAGGCAGTTAATTTTTTATCAGTCAAGCTGCTCTTCTTCTCTTCTAAATTTCTTCATTATATTTATCGCAATTATACGAAGGTTGAAAACGTTCAACACTTTCCACTGTTTTAATTGAGTGAAGCTATAGATAAAAAAACGTTACATCACATTCAGAGTGATATGATAAACAACAACATACAAATACATACAAGCTTGTGCAAAATTACTCATGGGTTATAGATAAGATAATCAAAACAGGTCTTACAAACAAATTCGATCTATACTACTGAAGTGAACAAATGAGCAGTTTAGATATATTCATACTAATCATGTAGAAAAAATGCCTGGCGACTTTTCTGTAAGGCGACCGACACGTTTGTAATATACGCACCAACAAGCCACGGGACATTTTCCTGCAAGATGTAGCAGCATAATATTTCAAACGTGTGGCCCTACAGAAAAGTGGCCGTGCGATTTCTTCTACATTAATAGTAGATACAGTATAACACCTTGACAAAGTCAGAAGATAATCTAACGCAAACGAGAGTCTACTGGGCTACCGTACAGGGATGGACATTTTTCCGAATAAGCCTCGGCCTGGTTTTTCTGTATATTTTTCTAAAATCGCGGAAAAAACTCCAGCTCAAGTTCTGAGTATCCTAGCCTGGTTTTATGATTTCTACCGCCTTCCTGAGTCGTTTCATAACAAAAATGCACGTCTTACACAAACATAAATCACGAAACAGGCATGAAACAGACCCTGACAGGTTCCATCAATAAACGCTGCATGCAATTTTCCTTACAGCAGTTTGCCTCTTTCTTTTAGATTGCCAAATTTGGTCTTTTCTGTTGCTTTTCTAACAGTTTTGATTCAGTATGGCCTATTACACATCGCAAATGTCCATTTCTAAACCGAAAAATTACACAAATTAGCTATTTTTAGCTTGAGTTTTTTTCACGATTTATGTTTGTTCAAAAAAAACGGAAAAACAACACACCTCACAGCCCTGTTACTATACTGTAGTAGCAGGTCGAGGTCTCAGTCTAGGTCTGTCATAGGCGCTTTCAACCTGACTAAAAGCTACGCTCATTTTTTGCTGTAGGTTCTTCTCTGCAGTCTTAGTCTTGCAGCAGCTGAAAATGCCCAACAAGGCGCTCCTAAAGTCCTTGTGTCTCAAGGTCAAAATAAACAGATTCAGAACCGGGTTCATTTGATTCAGCGCATGTAGAAGGAAAGCCAGAGCCAAGGGAAGCTGAGAATAACCAACAGCGTACATGAAGAGAAAGAAGAGAATGGGGAGAACGTAGAAAAGAAAGGTAAAGAAACAAGAAATCGCCATGCTCTTGGTCCATCTCTCGTTTTCAGCGTCCTGATCCGTGCCTCCATAGGCCGCCTCAGCAGTTCTCTTCTTCATTCTACGATACTGCACCACAACCACCACATACACAAACACACTGAGCATGGCAGCCAACACTCTTACCAAAGATGTAACCGCAAACCAGGCCTCTTGCCCCGCCTCACTAGCATAGCACAAACGGCTGACCTCAGCTGAGGTGCTATTTCGCACCAGCACATAGCCCAACAACTGATTAGCGTAGGCCAAGGAGAACACAAAGACAGAAAGCCAGATGCCGTACTGTCTGCTCCAGCCGTAATAGGTTAGAGGAACTGTGACTGCAAACAGACGGTCAATACTAACTGCTAGAAGCATCAGGGCTTGCAGCAGCATGGTGTGAGACAAGATCAGGTTGTGTGGAGCCAAGAAACACTGAAGACGACTGACCGGAGTGTTGCCCTCAGTCATACTGTATCTGTGCACACCTGCTAAGACGTTGCCCAAGCCTGCACAGCTGTCGGCTAAGGCTAATGCAGCCCCTATCAACTTTTCCTTGCGGGCTCGTAGCCGCTTGTGAGCTGCTATGCTCACCACTACAAGCAGATTGGTAGAGAGCAGCAGCAGTCCCCAGAAGATGTAGTTGGCAGCTGCGGTTGTTTGCTTAAAATAGACACTATGAGCATGCGAAAATAGATCAGAGTGAGTCATATATATCAGCACATACGTGTACGAAGGGGATTGTGATTCCCCAGTTGGAAAGCTCAAGTCCCTTAGCCCAATACCCCCGGCCCGAGAATACAAGTACATTTGTATGTTTGGCAGTGGTTTCAGTACTTACTACTTACTACAAGCTTATTAATTTTTACCTTAAAACCCGCTCGAAAGACTTTTAGTAATGGAATGTAGCCTTTTTATGCTCTTATTCAACAGAAATGGATGTTTTTCGAAGCCTGTTTGTCATTTTAGCTCTTCATGCGATTTGGCTGCTTGAAATTGCAATTTTAGTCTAAATTATGCTGCTAAAAACTAGGCGTTTAGGAGCTTTTCAAAATTTTGGACTCATCCCTTGACGAAACCCTGGACTCACTCTTAGCACAAAAAGCCCCCTTCCTATCCGGCCTAGATTACCATACCAATGTCATAGCTTCAGGCTTCTGCTAGAACACGAAACGGAAATGTGCGCAAATAAATGCGAACAATTTGGTCAAATTTATGTAGTGAAGGCTGTTTTGGACGCGGCTGCCCGTCTGCGTAAGCACCTAATGATATAGCTTGTCAAGAAGAATAACGAATGTGTTTTGTTTATCTCCGGCTCTGCAAGTGAACGAAATTTTCGATCGTTAACTAGCAGCGTTGTTTTCCCTGTTATTGTTGATGTGATTTTCTAAAAATAAAATTTTAATTGTCATTGTCAACCGAGATCGGGCGGCCATCAGGCAGACATGTATAGTGGGGGGTCAGCGGAATCGGCCGATATGGTGTGCGTTGGACATCTCTACGGCCCCAAAGTAAAACCCTAAAACAGTTCCGCCCAACTCCCTCTGGGTACCCAGCAATGGCCATCCATGGTTCTCTATGATGAAGGCCATTTTCCAGTAAAACTCCAAAACACCCCCCACGGAAATGACCTTTTCTCTGGGGGGCGAGCAAACTCAGACCCGTGCTATGCAGCGTTCGAAAGCTCACATCATGGGCTTTCAGAATCTGTAATAAAATTTATGGCGTTTTTTGATGTTTCAAAAATAATCGATCGCGAAATATCCATTAATCACGATTTTATCAGTTTTCAGCAGCCAAATAAAATGGTTTGGCATGAAAATTTGATGAGCATACTAGGTTTTCTGACATGGCAAATTCAATGGCGTGATCCATTTATGCATAGGACCATGTGATCAATCGATAGCCAGCAATGGCCATCCATGGTTCTCTCTGATGAGGGCCATTTTCCGTAGTAAAACTCCAAAACACCCCCCACGGAAGTGACCTTTTCTCTGGGGGGCGAGCAAACTCAGACCCGTGCTATGCAGCGTTCGAAAGCTCACATCATGGGCTTTCAGAATCTGTAATAAAATTTATGGCGTTTTTTGTTGTTTCAAAAATAATCGATCGCGAAATATCCATTAATCACGATTTTATCAGTTTTCAGCAGCCAAATAAAATGGTTTGGCATGAAAATTTGATGAGCATACTAGGTTTGCTGACACGGCAAATTCAATGGCGTGATCTATTTGTGCATAGGATCATGTGATCAATCGATAGCCAGCAATGGCCATCCATGGTCTCTCTGATGAGGGCCATTTTCCGATTATTTTTGAAACAACAAAAAACGCCATAAATTTTATTGCAAATTCTGAAAGCCCATGATGTGAGCCTTCGAACGCTGCATAGCACGGGTCTGAGTTTGCTCGCCCCCCAGAGAAAAGGTCATTTCCGTGGGGGGTGTTTTGGAGATTACTATGGAAAATGGCCCTCATCAGAGAGAACCATGGATGGCCATTGCTGGCTATCGATTGATCACATGGTCCTATGCACAAATGGATCACGCCATTGAATTTGCCGTGTCAGAAAACCTAGTATGCTGATCAAATTTTCATGCCAAACCATTATATTTGGCAGGTGAAAACTGATAAAATCGTGATTAATGGATATTTCGCGATCGATTATTTTTGAAACAACAAAAAACGCCATAAATTTTATTACAGATTCTGAAAGCCCATGATGTGAGCTTTCGAACGCTGCATAGCATGGGTCTGAGTTTGCTCGCCCCCCAGAGAAAAGGTCATTTCTGTGGGGGGTGTTTTGGAGTTTTACTACGGAAAATGGCCCTCATCAGAGAGAACCATGGATGGCCATTGCTGGCTATCGATTGATCACATGGTCCTATGCACAAATGGATCACGCCATTGAATTTGCCGTGTCAGAAAACCTAGTATGCTCATCAAATTTTCATGCCAAACCATTTTATTTGGCTGCTGAAAACTGATAAAATCGTGATTAATGGATATTTCGCGATCGATTACTTTTGAAACAACAAAAAACGCCATAAATTTTATTACAGATTCTGAAAGCCCATGATGTGAGCTTTCGAACGCTGCATAGCACAGGTCTGAGTTTGCTTGCCCCCCAGAGAAAAGGTCATTTCTGTGGGGGGTGTTTTGGAGTTTTACTATGGAAAATGGCCCTCATCAGAGAGAACCATGGATGGCCATTGCTGGCTATCGATTGATCACATGGTCCTATGCACAAATGGATCACGCCATTGAATTTGCCGTGTCAGAAAACCTAGTATGCTCATCAAATTTTCATGCCAAACCATTTTGTTTGGCTGCTGAAAACTGATAAAATCGTGATTAATGGATATTTCGCGATCGATTATTTTTGAAACAACAAAAAACGCCATAAATTTTATTGCAAATTCTGAAAGCCCATCATGTGAGCTTTCGAACGCTGCATAGCACGGGTCTGAGTTTGCTCGCCCCCCAGAGAAAAGGTCATTTCCGTGGGGGGTGTTTTGGAGTTTTACTACGGAAAATGGCCCTCATCAGAGAGAACCATGGATGGCCATTGCTGGCTATCGATTGATCACATGATCCTATGCACAAATGGATCCCGCCATTGAATTTGCCGTGTCAGAAAACCTAGTATGCTCATCAAATTTTCATGCCAAACCATTTTATTTGGCTGCTGAAAACTGATAAAATCGTGATTAATGGATATTTCGCGATCGATTATTTTTGAAACAACAAAAAACGCCATAAATTTTATTGCAAATTCTGAAAGCCCATCATGTGAGCTTTCGAACGCTGCATAGCACGGGTCTGAGTTTGCTCGCCCCCCAGAGAAAAGGTCATTTCCGTAGGGGGTGTTTTGGAGTTTTACTACGGAAAATGGCCCTCATCAGAGAGAACCATGGATGGCCATTGCTGGCTATCGATTGATCACATGATCCTATGCACAAATGGATCCCGCCATTGAATTTGCCGTGTCAGAAAACCTAGTATGCTCATCAAATTTTCATGCCAAACCATTTTATTTGGCTGCTGAAAACTGATAAAATCGTGATTAATGGATATTTCGCGATCGATTATTTTTGAAACAACAAAAAACGCCATAAATTTTATTGCAAATTCTGAAAGCCCATCATGTGAGCTTTCGAACGCTGCATAGCACGGGTCTGAGTTTGCTCGCCCCCCAGAGAAAAGGTCATTTCCGTGGGGGGTGTTTTGGAGTTTTACTACGGAAAATGGCCCTCATCAGAGAGAACCATGGATGGCCATTGCTGGCTATCGATTGATCACATGATCCTATGCACAAATGGATCCCGCCATTGAATTTGCCGTGTCAGAAAACCTAGTATGCTCATCAAATTTTCATGCCAAACCATTTTATTTGGCTGCTGAAAACTGATAAAATCGTGATTAATGGATATTTCGCGATCGATTATTTTTGAAACAACAAAAAATGCCATAAATTTTATTACAGATTCTGAAAGCCCATGATGTGAGCTTTCGAACGCTGCATAGCATAGGTCTGAGTTTGCTCGCCCCCCAGAGAAATGGTAATTTCCGTGGGGGGTGTTTTGGAGTTTTACTATGGAAAATGGCCTTCATTATAGAGAACCATGGATGGCCATTGCTGGGTACCGAGAGGGAGTTGGGCTGGGCGGAACTGTTTTAGGGTTTTACTTTGGGGCCATAGGGATGTCCAAGGCACACCATATCGGCCGATTCCGCCGACCCCCCACTATACATGTCTGCCTGATCTCGGTTGGCAATGACAATTAATCACTTCAACGAAAATTCAATTAATCAAGAATATATTTGTCTTTCATTCAAAAAAGATTTATTCAAATCGGTTGAGATACGGTTGCTTTGCTACAGTAAAAAATCTGATTGGTTGTATTTTTTTCACACCCTGTACAAATCACGCCAACATATGTTGTACAACTACAAAAATGTGTCAAAACCGTTTGACTTTCTCTGCATTCTTGCTTATTCTGCAATTGTCAAACCTTACCAAAAAAGGCCAAAAATACGTCAACGCTTTGCCTCAACCCCCCACCCCCCTCCAACGTTCTGCGACGTTTTTCGGGGTACCCCCAGCCCCTCTCTGAACGTCGTAGTTTATGAACGGCCCCTAAGCTCGCTTGAACTGAGCTCGCGAGCCGAGCCGAGCCGGGTCGAGCCGAGCTTTTTCAGGCTCGTGAACATCTCTACCGCCTCCGAACCATCCGCATAATTATTAACTGCTCTGGCTCTGGCTTTGCATACAACGCCGCTTGCAACTGACAACTTTTTACTGTACGAGCGTAATTCAATTCTGACTGTAGCCAGGCCTGGTACGCATAATTGTCTCCACTATCGTAGGTCAATGTTGAATTCAGGTAAACTTTCACTTGTCGAAAAAACGTATTGCCAAACAAATTTATCGGGGCTACATCTACAGGGTTCTCTGGTGTTGGTGCAGCCAAAACTGCTCCATTTTCATTTTGAATTTGAAATTTTATGTAAACATAAATCCGATTCAAATCGATAAAATGTGGATTAGCATCTAAGACGAATTTGTAGGGACCTGCGGATGTGCACGTATTGATCAAACGAACGGGTTCCCAATGCGATGATTGAATAGACACTTGGGTGGGCAAAATTGTAAACAAATCCAATTCACTTTTTGTACAGGGCACTGATTTATGGTCCACTAACTTCGCCATGATCACTCGTAGTAAATGCCCAGCTGGTCGCGTTTTACGGTCCTCTTCTTAACGACCCGGCGTTTTTTTGTCTGACTGCTAATTGGGCGTTTTGCAGCAACACTTTGTCGCCCTCGCCGTTTTGTTTTCTGGAGCAACTTAACGGCACCACCGCGCTGTGTGCGTGTGCGTTTGACAATGCTTCTAGCAGCTTTTTTCAGCAAACCATAGGCTCCGAAGGGGGTGCCATATACAGTATGGTACCATAAACTGCGTTAAGTGCCTGACTGTAAAAAGTGCTGTTTCACAGGCGATTTTGTCAATTTTTGTGACTGAAATTGCAAAAAATCGCGAAAATTTGCTCAAAAAATTACTTGCCAGAATAATCGGAGGGGGTCGGAAAAATCGTCTCGGGGAGGGGTCCCATCCGGGGGGGGGGGTGCAGAAACATTACTAGCAAGAAGCAATCTTTAATGAAAACAACCCAGCATTGCGCAGAACCACACATATACGAATGGCACAAAAGAAAAATAACCGGCTGAAACCTATTTCTAATTGCCTAATCGTGCAGATGCATGAAGGAAGAACTAAAAGAGGCACTCAATAACAGTCCAATTTTGCTCTGACAATCCAGTAATATTTCACTACACTCTAGCGACCAGCGCCTGTGTGTCTCAGCAGAATAGTGGTGTGTTCGTCCAGATGTGCATGGCTTGAGACCACTACCCAGCCGTACTGCTCTAACATATCCAAAAGGGGCACCGGACGCGCATCGATGGTGTAAAGGCCGCCACGTTTATCTTTAGCTCCCAGCTTACTCATCACTTCGGCGAGAAGAGGGGAGGGCTGAGCAGACATCTCGATCTTAACATCCCGAACCTCCAGCTGCATATAAGGCATCACTCCTTTCAACCACTAACTTTTCTACAAACAAAATTACCTGGCTGTAAAAAATGTTCGTTGTTTTTGCGCCCAATTATGTAGCAGCGCTCTTTTTACTACAATTTCTTCCAAAAAAGCACAGACAGCCCGGGTCCAAAGCTAGACCGACCTCCATAAACATAAACTTACATGCATGCAACAAACCCCTCCAAATTTGAATTGAACTGCTAAAACAAGCGAACAATAGCAAGCTAAGTAAATTAGTAACAAACAAACAACAGTAGGGAGATCACCCACCCCGATTGCACAACTTTAACAAAAATGACCTAAAATGGTATCAAACGACTGCACCATTGCTGTGTTATTATTGTTCACATCAACAACAATTATCACCGCATGCAACATACGGTTTTAGCCTCAGATTGCGCGTTTTCGGTCTTGGTCCAAATCCTGTAAAATTTCGCACCCAAATTGCAAATCCTTAAGAAAAACAACGGCATACGGTATCAAACAATTGCTCGGGCCGTCTAAAGTATTATTTTATACACCAACAACAAATTACTGCAAGCCACAGATTACGCGCTTTTAATACTGACATTTTAACGACTAGCGGCCGATTACCCCCAGAACCCCCTTAAGGAAACTAGCTATAAATTGATGTACAGAGGCGACAAAAAGTGAGCACAGTTAGAAAGATTGGGCTCCGAACTCTTGGTCGGTAGCTTCAAAAGATTAAAATCGCTCGAAAAAAATAGAAAAAAAAACAGAAAAATGAACGTTTCTTGGTCATCTTTAGCTACGTACCGATTTTACCAGATGAGTAGGCCTACCTTTGACGCATATTTCTGCGCATTTACTTTGGAAGAAGCTTAAACAAAAATATAAAAAATCTGAAAATAAATGAAAAATGCGCCCTTAGTCATGCATACTTTACGTACTAAATCAATTGCAACAGTCGAGCCCATTTAGGGATGCAGTTTCGCGCCAACTTGTGGGTAGATGTGAAAAATAGTACAAATAGTGTCTTCGTTCAAGCCCCAACACTGTGGCTCGTTTAATAGAAAATTGGACAGGATAAGCACACCACTTGAAACACTAATCTGCGCAAATACCGATGTCCCTAAGAAGCGTTCTTTTCTTCCCGAACGGAAAGCAAAATGTGGGCGCCGAACACATTTCGTCACACGAACAGAACTGACATGGTATAAGTCTGAAAAAGTCGTTTGTTTTGGAGGCAATATTTTAGCAATTCTCGAGTCCGGTATTTATGTGCAAGTGCTGCGGCCTTTGTACTCTTTTTCCTATTGTTCTCCTATCCTATTTTCCCCTATTCTCGGCGATATTTGACCAATTGATACTGAATAAACTGAACAGAAACTACAGGGTGTCCCAAAAAAAATGGCAACATTTCTTTTTGCTGCCATTTTCGCAAATTTTGACCAAATTGTCTGAAATTTGAAACATAAGTGCCAAAAAAGTGGGAATTTTATGTGTTAAAGTTTGGTGCATCAGGATTGACCCAGTCCTGAGAAATTAAAAAATATATAAAATTGCGAAATTTCGATTAAATGTAGAAACAGCATAAAAAATGGAAACTTTTCTTTTTGCTGTATCTTCTTTAATTTATGTCGGAATTGGATGAAATTTTGAATATATGCGCAGATATTTTGTAGGTCAAAAGTTCTGGCATTAATCAGTCCATTTCGCTAGTTCTTGGAAACTAAAGAAAATCAGAGTTTTTACTGCAGCAAAATGAAGAACGTGCAAACTCTGAGAACTAAGGAATAAAACACCATCCAGATGACCTCCGTTTGAGTTAATACACTGCTGCAACCGTTTCCCATAAGCATCATAAACATTTCTTAGCATGTTTGGGGTGACAGACTGAATTACGCTTACAGGAGCTTCATTACAGCTAAGGGGCGCGAAAATTAATGTTGTCGTTGTATTGTGATCGGGATTTTTTATGTCAAGAGCTGGGCTGGGTTCATGCGCCAACTTTTGATCTACAAATCAACCCGTTATTCTGCGCATATATTCAAAATTTCATCCAATTCCGACCTAAATTAAAGAAGATACAGCAAAAAGAAAAGTTTCCATTTTTTATGCTATTTCTACATTTAATTGAAATTTCTCAATTTTATATATTGTTGAATTTCTCAGGACTGAGTCAATTATGATGCACCAAATTTTAACACATAAAATTCCCACTTTTTTGGCACTTATGTTTCAAATTTCAGACAATTTGGTCAAAAATTGCGAAAATGGCAGCAAAAAGAAATGTTGTCATTTTTTTTGGGACACCCTGTACATAAAGCAGAGTTAGTCAAGTCATTAGACCGTGGCTTGTCTTGAGCGTCTAGGAGGCAGTGTTGTGCCGAACGAAAATTTTCCGAATTTAGTTAGTAAAAGTTAGTTAAAACTTTTCAAATTTGAATTTAGTAAGTAAAAGTTAGTAACTAAATTCGCTCTCTGAGTTTAGTAAGTTAGTAAAAAATTATCGAGTTACTTAGTTACAAGTTTAGTTAAAATAGACTAGCAGAAATAGGACCATTAATGAATTTAACCGATTTGTTTTAGTATATATAACCGAAAATATTCACAAAATAACGGTGTTTCTCATTATTTTCTATAAAAATTTCGAAATATGGCCGTTACTTTATCAAAAAGCTAAAGCTTGTTCTTACCAGGACAGGAACAATGAAAAATATAGAAATATATAGACAAAAATAGTTTTTTACCTTATCGTCATACATGAATCAGGGGGTACGGCGGTATGCCCCCACCCGACTCAGGCCAGACCCCCCCTCAGTGTGGGGGACCCCCTGAGACGATTTTTCCGACGTCATCCGATTTTTCTGGCAAGTGACTTTTTGAGCAAATTCTTGCGATTTTTTACAATTTCAGACACAAAAATTGCCAAAATCGCTTTTAAAACAGCACTTTTTATCTGTATTTGAGCCCAATTTAGCGATTTTTAACGATTTTTAGAGAAAAAATTGCGGTTTTTTTGCGAATTTTGGTTGCTTTTTTAGTGCCCAACACCCTCCTAGAATTTGGGCTCAGACCCCCAACACCGTCTCCCCTTCCCTTCGGCGGATGACCTGTTATATGTATGCTTATCGTTTATCTAATTTTAGGCGATCTGTTTTCCTATTCATTGGATTGGGAAAGAGGGTGGAGATAGGCAGACTTTATACAGTCGTGCATGTACTATACAGTAACACGGCGGTTTCGAGGGTTGTCCCACCCCAGCAAAGGCCAATCTCCAGATCGGAAGCTGAGGAGGACTTCGCATCCGATTTTTCTGGAGCGCAATTTTTGTAATTTTTTTTACAATTGTAGGCAGGAAAATTGCAAAAATTGCTTGTAAAACAGTGACTTTTAGCTGTGTCTGGGCCCGTATTAGTATTTCGATTTTTAGCACTCAATCCTCCCTGACTTGGGCTCAATACCCCTTGACCGGACTCAAAGCTCACAACTCCTTTTGGCGGATGACCTGTACATAATTACATATGTATGCATACAGTGTACATAAAAAAATGCAAGTGCCAAGAAGCTTTTGCGCACAAGCATTGGATTTTAAAACTAGTGAAACCTCATGCCCTCTTTGTGAGAAACCCCAGAATCGAATACAACCTGAATGAGACCCCAGAATTTTTGAGAATTTAGACCCCAAACTAGATACCTATAGCCAAGGCGCCTATCTTTAACACTATAACTAAACTGAATGTTACTAAACTCATAACTAAGTAACTCGTTTTTTTACTTAGTAATTTCCTGAAAATGAGTTTAGTTTGAGTTGAGTTTAGTTAAGCGAAATCTGAGTGTAGTACTGTAATAGTAAAAGTTAGTAACTAACTAACTAACTAACTAACTAACTAACTAACTAACTAACTAACTAACTAACTAACTAACTAACTAACTAACTAACTAACTAACTAACTAACTAACTAACTAACTAACTAACTAACTAACTAACTAACTAACTAACTAACTAACTAACTAACCAACTAACTAACTAACTAACTAACTAATGTTTTTACTTAGTAAATAACTAACTAAATTCAACCGGCACAACACTGGTAGGGGGGTGACTGCAGACGTTCACTTCACTCGTTTGCGCTGCTGGTACTGTTGTTTGGTATTGGATGTTCAGAATGTGTATGTATTGCATCACCTCTCACTCGGCCCAAGAATACAACAGAGATTCGCAACGGTACGTGTATGTGTATACACCATTCACTGCCAAATGTGTATGGCAATTTGTGTATACACCTTAAGAAAAACAATGTGTATTTTTTGTGTATGTGTATTGTACTGAAAATTCAAATTTTTAGCCAGATTTTGAGTGAGAAAACAAGAGAAATTAGATGTATCATAGTTCAGACTTCAGTTCACTATTTGAAAACTAGGATATCTTTGAAATTGAGTTACTTAGGGGTATGTTTAGGCTTTGTAAGGATCTCTACTCACTCTTAGCACAGAAAACCATCAATTTTTTTAAATTTTGTTGCATACTTTATCGATTTCTGCCGATCAAATACACACACACAAAACTACATTTTGAGTACTGTTTGTGTATGGTAAATGTGTGAGTATACAGCCCATGTGCGCATAGCTTGTAATCTATGAACGTCACTCTGTCTTTGATCACCTGGTAGGACATCACAATTTGAACTACGATTTACTGTCTCGACGCGGAATATAAGACAACTGTATGCTACGTAAACTACGCCGCCGATCTTACGCAGCGTTCAACGCTGGAAGGAAATATTAAAGAAAAAAGGAAAAATATTTTTTATCGGATTCAATCAGAGGAATGAGCTGGTTGAGGGAGGAATCATTGCACTCGCATAATACATGCAGTCAAAAAAGTCATTTTGTATGTACTTGGAAGGGCCTAAGCTGGCTAACAACTCTTCTTTTTATTATTTTTATTCGTTTCTTCACTTCGGGCGGCGGCTGCTGTGCAGAGTAGGAGAGAGAAAGGAGTGGTTAGGTAATAGGAGCAGCTAAGCTTCTTTGGATAGCTAAGGTAATACGTCGCCTTCATAAAATAAAATATTCGGCTTGTTCTTTTGCATTTTTTATGTTCTTCATCGTTTAATTTTTTTACTCTGAAAAAACAATGGCGGAAAATAGTGCGGCTATTCTTAATTTCACGAAGACCGGCCTCGAGCGTCTTTTATACAGTAGCTTTATATTTAATTTTGTATCCCCTATCTGGGCGAAACTCCCCTCGACCCCCCTGGTGACGGCAAACCTCCTTCCCCCTCCCCTGACCGACGCTGACCTGTTACATGTATGCCTGTTACATGTATCCATTTGCATGCATAACTGTACAGCTATATACAGTATGTATGACAACAAGCAAATACGAAACTAGAATAGCAGGATAATCCTGAATAATGAAGACAACTGGGCCAAGTTCCAAATGGAGAACAACACACTGAAACATATACATACTGTGTTTATTTATATTACATTGTATGGTTTTGCTTTCCTATTTATTTAGTTTATTACTATTCTATTTGCCTTACATGACAAGAATTAAATAAAGACAAAACATTAAATTAGAAAAACAGGATCATCTTCGAGGAAGAAGGACAGCCCGGGAAGTCAAAAAGGCACGACAATAAATCAAACTAGGATCAAATTTAAAAAAAAATTTAAAAAAAACAAAAACGGCGGGCGAAAGGCTGTCTATGTTATAGACGGATGAAATAATTCGAAGCCTTTCGCCCGACGTTTTCGTTTTTTTTTATTTTTTTAAAAAAATTGATCCTAGTTTGATTTATTGTCGTGCCTTTTTGACTTCCCGGGTTGTCCTTCTTCATCGAAGATGATCCTGTTTTTCTAATACCGGTATACCGGTATTTATTCGGTATTTGCTGGAAATGTTTTACAAAGTCAAAACACTGAATTTCACATTTACAACGCCATGGAATTACTCATTCCAAGGTCAGAGGTTAGAAAATTTATCTAAATCAATGGGATTTACAGTTTTTTTAGGAACCTTTTTGAATTATTTTTGATTTAACTGGAGTGAAACTCCTTTCAATAAATAATTTTAGCTAAGAGAAATGCTTCCATTGTACTGTAGTTTTAAGGCCTGCTAGTGTACAGTATGGACATCTAACGAGCAGTGACAAAATGCGGGGCTATTTTGTTGATTGTGAATGTTCTGTATATCAAGTACATAGAAACTTGATTATTAAGGAGCAGTGTGAAGTTAAGCCAAAACTAGCCCAATGCGTTCTAATAACAAAGCATGTTTGGGACAGGGAGTTGGGTCAGAGAACTAAAAAATCCTTCAAATTCGATATTTTGGAGGGATGTCATATTAGAATGTGTTTCTGCATGCTCCAAAAATACAAAATTACGAAGAAAACATAGGGAATTTTCGATAAAAATGCACTAAGCTGGACAAAAAGTACCGATTCACAAATACCTGGGTATTCCCAAAATAATCGGTATACCCGGTATGGGTATTTATTAAAATACCTGGAATCGGTAGGTATTTATTGGGTAGGTATTCCAAAAAATACCCATTTTTCGGTATTGGTTCGGTATACCCAATCAACAGTACAACCAGCCAAGAGATGCTCGATTTCAAAAGTGAAAGAGAGAGTTTCGAAGGGTCGGGGAATTTTCTAAAGTTGCTAAAATACAGTGTAAGCCTATGCGTGGTGTAGAGACGAGGTTTAGTCGCTGTTTTTCTAACCTTTTTGGTTTGAGATATTTCGTGACGCATATACAGTATAGAACATTGGTGCTCTGGGGAGGTGTTGCAGTTTAATAAGGGTGGTAATAAGGTTTGACTTTATCCAAACAAGTTTGTTTATGAAAGTAAATAGGTAATTTGACTCAGCGCACCGGCCGCCAGTATTGTAAATTAATGTTTTTAATGACATCATTCGGCCTAGTCTATGAAACAGAATCGATCGGCGTGTTTTTTTAACAGTTGTTTGGAGGAGGCCTGCTGGCTGTTTTGCTGCCTACTAACGCAAATGTTCCGGTCCTAAAGATGTACCAGAAATCTTGTTTACCTCTTATTTTGTTTGCCTGCTATTCTCTAAACTTACCCACAGTCCACAGTCAAACGCGCTACCCAGTTATAAAGTTGAACATTTGTCAAAACGGTGGTACTTACGACAAGAATCATGGAGCTTGTAGTTGCACCAAAGAATGGAGCGGCCTGTATTGCACAACGCGTCGTTGTGGTATGTAGCTTATGTTTGAATTTCTCTTTAAAAGATCAAATTCCCTCAAGCCCGATGCACACTACCAATGTAAGGGGGTTGAGAGGAGGATCGGAGGAGCCGCGAACCCCCTGACGTCATCTGGCGCTGACGGCCAGAGGTCACGGCCAAGTCAGCAATTGGCCGGCGGACCAATTATGGCCGACCACAATTACACAGGGAGTTGCGCAAACATGGAGAGTTTGAAATTGCACAACTGGTCGAAATTGTACATCCGCTTCTTGTGGGTGTCTCCTCTGTCACCGCCGGCCAAATTTGTCAAACCAAACATGGTTAGCCTATGGTCGGCCTAAGGGCCACCCCAATTATGACCGACTCGCGGTAGCCAGCCGGCTCGAAGTTGCACAACCAGCCCCGCCTGACACAATTGCATAATCGTCGGTACCTCCCAACGTGTGTGGAGATTATTTTGTCGAAAGATTGAACGCATAATTATCGTCATTTTCCCCCCACAGTTGCGTGAAACTTTGAACGCATAATTATCGACATTTTTCTTGGTCAGTCGCGTCTTGGCCATGGGTAGTTTACGCTATCCCGTGTGTCACGGCGGCCCCGGCACCCGTGGAAGCGGTGTGTTTGCGGGTTCGAAACCTGTCGAAGCGATGGGAAGTAGTCGACACAAAGCCCAACCCAGGCCGTCGAAAGTCAGCAATGGCAAGTAGATAAATGGGGACCAAACCTTAGCTGTCTTGCACACACCAACAGCAAAGGGGAGGGTTGTTGTTAAGGAGGCTGCCGGACCTTGTGTCTCTTCCTGCTCTATAGCAGTTGGCTACTCCTAGTCCGAAAGGACAAAAAGTTACAACAACAATTTTTCTCCACATTTGCGTGTAGATTATTTTCCCCCACAGTTGCGTGTAGAATATTTTTCCCCACAGTTGCGTGGAGATTGTTTTCCCCCAAAGTTGCGTGTACATTATTTTTCCCCACAGTTGCGTGGAGAGAGATTTGAATGTACAACTGGCCTCCAGTTGCACAACTCGTCGAAAGTCGAAAGTGTAATGTATGTCACCGCATAATTGCATTATCGGTTGGGTGCCAAATTATCAAGAATCAGTACTGTAATTACGACCGCCCACTTGCGAAACAGTTCTGTCTGTGTTCTGTACGCAGCGCAGGTAGGGATGGGCACGAAAATTAAATCCGTTTGAATTTCGTATTCGTTAAATCAATATTTGCCCATATTAATTTTCGTACTCGTTAGTCGATACGAAAATCAAAATGCCTAATTCGTATTCGTACGAGTACGAAAATTAATTTTCGATATGACGATATGAGTTCATTTTGCTCCACAAAAATTAATTTTCGTATTTTCACGGTAAGTTACAGACTGTAAATAGGGACCCATTTTAGGCCTGTCAGCATTAAAATAAAGCCTTAAATATCAGTTGTGAATGCACAAATTGTGTACAGCACGATTTTTCGCTAACGCTAGCCTGTTTTGATCGTTGTATTTGTAACGCAATCCTTCTTCATGCCGATATTGAACATACATACGTACATTGCGATTGCAGATATTACCTTACCTATGTAGTATGAGCTTCGAACCAGGAGATTGTCCCTAAGTGGACAGTCAAGCGTTCTGTGTGTAAAATAGTGACTCAAGAAAGTGTGTATGGTTGGAGTAAACAGTGACATTAATTGCACCAAGATGAACAAGTTCCCTGGGTTAACCAAGTTTAAAATGCTTTCTATAATACTTGTTCAACAACCCCAAAAATGCTTTGGACATTGCATTGTTACAGTGAAAATGCTTTTGTATGTTTATAATCCATTAAATTGCTAATGGATTGATTGATAGTATTCATTCATGCTAATGGATTGATTGATAGTATCCATTAAATTGCTAATCCATTAAATTGCTAGTGCTCCGATTTCGGTTGATGGTGCGCCAGTCTCTGACCCTACTGTACTTGCTAACGTCCTTGCCGACCAGTTTGACTCTAACTGGCAGGCTGCTTCCGAGCACCCACCATTACGTCCTGCCCTGCCAATGCCGCCTCAATTCCGCTGCTCTGAGCCTTGGGTATTCCAACAGCTCTCCACTCTTCCTCTGGGAAACTCTGCTGGGCCCGACAAAATCCCCTCTGTCTTCTTGCGCGAGTGTGCTTCTGTGATCTCGCCTGTGATTACTGAACTGTTCAACAGATCACTGTCAGAGGGTGTTGTTCCGGAGCAGTGGAAATTTGCTTTTGTTACTCCTGTGCCTAAATGTCGCCCGCCAAAGCTGCCCAAGGACTTTCGACCAATTGCCTTACTCAGCATTCTGTCCAAAGCATACATGGGCCGGAAAAATGGGGTGGGGGGGGTCAAAATTTTCAATTTGGGGGGTGGGTGTTCCGTCAAAATTTTCCGCCGGGGGGGGGGGGTCGAAGCCCAGTTGGGGGGCTCAAAACCAAAAAATGCCTGCGAACGCTTTCTAGGTTGTTTTGGTACAATTTTCTGCCATTATATGAACAAAAATAACATTTCACACTATTTTATGACCGTATATGACACAAATCAGCAATTTGGACAAATTCATGTCATTACAAAAGCTGCCAGAGTCGAATTTGTTTTGAAATTTGTGTTTGTTATGTGCAGTTTTTTGGTGTAGTAAAGCTGGCCTGCACCATTATTTCCACAACCACTGCACAGGGTGGGTGGGGTCGGCTGCACGCCATTTTGGGTGGGTGGGTGGGTATCAGCTCATTTCGTCCCGACCGTTTCGTCCCATTGCTGTTAGTCCCGGCTGTTTCGTCCCGACCGTTTCGTCCCGGCCAAGTTTTAAAGTGACCGTTTCGCCCCGGTTCACAAAGTGAAACATGCACATCCAAAGCGCGAAAACCAAATCGTTCATTCTTTTAAACAGAAGCCAGTCATACGTACTCATTACTGTTGCTAAGTAAATTTATTTGAAATATAATTTAATTATAATTTACTTACCAAACAATTTACTTGTATTAGTAAATTTCTAAAAAATATAATTAAAATTATACTTCTAATTTACTTAAGGCAGAAATTCACTTTTAATTTAATTAAAATTATAATTTACTTACCAAACAATTTACTTGTATTAGTAAATTTCTAAAAAATATAATTAAAATTATAATTATAATTAACTTAGCAACAGTAGTACTCATACAGTAATAAAGCCATGCATAATAGCAGCTACACACAATAATAATACTATGCTGTGTACAGCCGGGACAGTTGGTGTAGTGGTTTAGGCCGCAAAGCCCTGTGCGCGTGGTCAAAGTAATTTTATTAAAAAAATAAACAGAACAAAATGCCCAAGACTGAGACCAAACAGATAGGGGTGGGGATGGGCCGCTAACGGCCACTAACAACCTACCCGGACGAAATTTACTAATTTGGCGAGTAAATAATCTCTGTACCCTTTTAATCAGCTCAATGTCCTTAAGTAAATATGGATTCTAGACCTCTGAGGCATATTCTAACTTAGGACGAACAAAAGTTTTGTACAGTTTGATAAGAAAATCCTTGGTCTCAGTTTCAAAACATTTATCAATAAGGTTAACCAACCTCACTAAACCCGTTTACTGCAATTGATCAAAATCATACCAACCAAATTCAAACTGAATTAGCTAGTACTACAGTATACCATACCACATCGAATTCAAATCACCGAGTTTATATTATACCATACCATATCATCCCTGGAGATAGCTGCATTCTCTCTGCCCAATCATGGTCGCGCGTTCACCCACTCGGCGGGGCAAGTTTCTTGCGCAAAGAGTTGGTCGTCGGCACAAAGCCCAACCCAGGCCACCGAAAGCCACTGTGTGCCTGGCATTTGACCTCTTGGTGAGTTGTAGCGCATTTGGCATTTGATTTTGCCGCCGCCTTTGCAATATACTGTAGTTAGCAGCGGGACGAAACGGTCACGCTTAAAAAATGGCCGGGACTAAACGGTTGGGACGAAACAGCCGGGACGAACAGCAAGGGGACGAAACGGTCGGGACGAAACGTCCTACAACCGGGTGGGTGGGGGGGGTCCGGGGGGGGGGGGTCGAGCCTAAGTTGGGGGGTGGGCAAACCCCCCCGGACCCCCCGGCCCAGGGATGTGAGGTGGGAAAAAAACACCGGAAAAAAACTGTTTTTTTCCGAAAAAAAACCGGTTTTTTTCCTAAGGGTCGGAAAAAAACATAAATCGCGGAAAAAAACTCAAGCTAAAAGTAGCTAATTTACGTCATTTTTCGTTTAAAAAACGGACTTTTGCTATGTATAATAGGCCATACTGACTCAAAACTGTTAGAAAAACAATAAAAAAGACCAAATTTGGCATGAAAAAACAAAAATGCAAACTGCTGTAAGAAAATTTGCATATATCGTTGTTTATGGAACCTGTCAGGCACTGTTTCATGCCTGTTTCGTGATTTATATCAATGTAGCACGTGTATTTCTGGTCTAACAAGACTGAGGAAGGCTCTAGAAAGCGTTAGGAATCATAAAACCAGCCTAGGATACTCAGAACTTGGGCTGGAGTTTTTTTCCGCGATTTAGGAAAAAAACCGGAAAAAAACCGGAAAAAAACTGGAAAAAAACAGGCCGAGGTTTTTTTCGGAAAAATATACAACCCTGCCCCGGCCCATGTATGGTCCAAAGTGCTGGAACGGCATGTCAAGAAGGAACTCTGGGTTTTTCTGAGCGGAAAGATTTCTAACTGTCAGTATGGCTTTCGAAAGTCGCGGTCGACCAACGACTGCCTTGCAAACTTTATTCACAGCGTAGTGCGGCGGCTAGACACTTCTGCCAAAGTGGCAGCGGTGTTCTTCGATGTGAAAGCGGCCTTCGATCAAGTGCCTCACTCGGAACTACTTCTCTGTCTGCAGGACCGTTACTCGTTGCCAGACTGGCTGTTGCAGTGGCTGTCTTCGTATCTGTCTGGTCGGAAATTTCAAGTGCGGGTGGATGAAGCTGTCTCGTCTGAGCGTCAGGTACCTAGTGGCGTACCACAGGGCAGTTGCTTAGGGCCTGATCTGTTCTTAGCGTATTTTGACACTGTTACGAATCAGAATTTTTCGAACACAGGTAGCTCACTGTTTCTGTACGCTGATGACTCCTGTATAGTACGTGCTATTCCTAACTCTGCCACCGAGTTGTCCCTTCAGCAGGACATTAATCAATTCTCTCAATCCCTCCACAATCTCAAACTTTCTCTCTCTCCAACCAAAACCAAATACATCGTATTTGGTTTACACTCCACTCCTCCCAAACTTTCTATTCCACTCCTGCTGAATGGCCTCCAGATTGAACAAGTTGAAGTGCACAGGTACTTAGGTGTGCTCATAGACCATCGTCTTTCTTTTGTCGATCAAACCGAGAAAGTGTGCGTTCAGGCTAAGAGAGCGCTCGGGGCTCTGTTCAGATCATTTCGTGCGTGGAGCGTGTCCTCTGTATGTTCTCGAACGTGTGTACAATGGTGTCATTTTGCCTCAGTTGCTCTACGCTATAGAAATCTGGTTTCCTGCTGCAAAGAGATGGCGCACAAAATTAGAGATGGTCCAAAAATTCTTTCTTCAACAGTACCATAATAACTTTGTGCGCTCCTACTCTGATCTGTTACAGTTGTATAACCGCAGTGCTACTTGCAGTATTAGCCCCATCTGGTTTGTTGCCGCCCGTAGATCTGTCTCTCTGTTTTATCTGTATTACCACGGGTTTGGTCACTGTGATCTGAGCTTTTTGAGAGAGCCTGAACGTCGTAGTCTTAGAAATTCTCACGAGTTTTATGTTGGTATAACTGCTAGGACGGTTACCACTAGCTCTACGTTTTTCCCTTCAGTGGCTCGTTTATGGAACGCTCTTCCTGCTTCTGTTCCTAGTCTTGGTTTTAACGCTTTTGTCTGTTATTTGACGTCGTCTGAGTTCGTAGGGTTGCTGCGCAATCTTTCTGACACGTTTTATGTCCACAACTGTAAATTTTGTTGTCCGTCTGCGTGTTACGAGTTTTAATTTGTACATACTCTATGTTTTTTTTGTCTTTGCCGCTCGTTTACTGGTTTTACTGGTGTAGAGCAGACGGCATAAACATTGATTGATTGAGTAATTCAGCTGATTTATTGCTAGCATACGTGAAACGTAAATTAAAATTCGTAACGAAAATTAATTTTCGTATTAGCTGTATTTAATTTTCGTATTCGTTTAATTTTCGTTTCCATATTTCTCTAATTTTCGTATTCGTATTCGATACAAAATTTAAAAATCCCCGATTTAATTTTCGTACTAGTACGAAAATTAAATTTCGTGCCCATCCCTAAGCGCAGGCGCACGATTATTCAAGTGCTACAGTTGCATGTATGTAGGGATGGGCAACGTAAATTATAATCGGTAATTTACGTACGCGTTATTTCTGTTTTACCAGATTTTAATTTCCGTATTCGTAACGTGTTATGGAAATTAAAACGGCTAATTTCTTGCTGTAACGTGTTACGTAAATTAATTTCCGTAACGTCGTAACGAATAAGATTCCAGCCATACGTAAATTAATTTTTGTTTTTCTTAAAAAATCGCTAGTAGGCAGTAGCAATCGAATATCGCGGGAAAAAATCATAAAATGAACTGTATGCAATGCAAATTTTAATTCTGTGTTTGTTCAATTGGAATTGCATTCGTATTTTTGAAATCTTACTTCACACCAAAAGGAAGGAATGAAATGTGGGTATGTTTTTGGCTGAATTACTGTAGCTGCTGAGGGTTTTATAACTGCGCAGCAACTAGCCAGCCAACTACAACAGACTGTAGTCTACCAACGGCACACTGACGGTTAAACGTATGACTGTACTCACGTATAAGATTACTACAGTAGTAGTGAAGAAAACTATGTAACTTCACTTCTCTGAAAGAATGCATTTTAAATCTACAACATACTGTTGGCAAGTCCGACTGAACCTGGATCTATTAATAGGTTTAACCTGAAATTTGTGGACTTTAATCTGAACCTTAACCTATTTTATTTCAGCCGGAGTTGAACCTGTTCCGTTTTATTGGACTTTCACCACAGGGTCAAATTTCAAGTGCAATTTTTTGGCAAACTATGTAAAATTTTCGGTTGGATCGCACAAAATTTTAAAGATTTCATGTTTTTATACCTATTTTCAAACTGAAACTGTCAGAAAACGAAAGTACACTGCCCTGTAAAGTCTGATGTATGTTTTTCTGCCAGTAGAAAGGCTTATAGCTCAGAAAAATTGCAAACAGCGCAAAATATCTACAGTTTTTGGAGATATCGGTGGACTTGAACTTGAACCTATTGTCCAGGTTTTTTAGAAGATGGACTTGAACCTGAAATTTCGATATTGGCTTTGACTTGAACCTGAACCTATTTTTCAACCCTGAACTTTCCAACAGTAGTGCAACACCTCACCTACACATGAATTTATAGTTACTTGGCTTTTCTGCCTATTTTCTTATACAGGGAGATAACATATTGACAAATTTAAGCCTTCAAAAACGTATCTATAAGATATTCCGACCGTAAAATTGACCGAAATCAACCGGTTTAGCAGTTCGAAGAGTGGGATTGGGCTTCTGTGCGACAAAGGCGAAAAATTTTCGAATAATTAGCCTTAAAAGTCGCATTTAAGATTCAGTAGTAACCAAAAATATGTCTATACTACAACAAAACAATGCTGTGGGCTCAGGATTCAACAGAAAAATCTGTTTTGCGCTAGGAACGTAAATTAATTCACGTACGGAAATTAATTTCGTATTGCTAAATTTTAATTTTCGTATTCGTTTAATTTCCGTATCCAGATTTTTTTAATTACTGTAATTGTTAAGCGTAACGTAAATTAAAAATCGGCGCTTAATTTACGATACGCGTTACGAAAATTAATTTACGTGCCCATCCCTACGTACATGTATGTACAACCAACGCAACAGTTTTTATGTCAAGCTTCCTGTTTTACGGCCCTCTTAGCGCTCCTAAGCGCACCCCTAGACGCCGACCCCTATGGCCATTAAGGAAGGACGTCTCTAACTGGATGCCTGATTACGACCGGTAATTTCTGTTCACACTCCACTTACAACCGTGACGGCGAACTTGCTTCCTGATAACTTGTTTACAACCATGACAGGTCTCAGAGCCATTAGTCTCAACCGAAACCTAGCTGTTGTGCGACCGTGTTACTATGCCTTCTCTCAGTTGCAATGTATGCCAAAAGACGTTTTCAACGCGATCAAATCTGACGCGCCACAAGAAGACCCACGCCCCGAAAGATGTCAGATGCCCCTGATGCCCATTCGCTATGACCGACAGGACCAGCTAAAGGACCACATGGGAGCCGCACACCAGGCCAACGCACCTTGATGGAGCGAGCCGTCCGGCAGAGAATGACGTCTAGAAGACGAGCTGGAAGCGGAACGGTGACAAACCGAACTACTGAGAGAACTCCTCAACCAACGAGAGTCTCAAAAACGAAAGCCGGATGATCGGGAAGAATGAACATCTAGAAAGAAGCGCTCAAGAGAAGAGCAGCGCTCCGGACCAATGACAGAAGCATTCGGCTTGGAAGAAAAACCCCCGGTAAGCTATTTTCCTACGCGTTTTATGTTTGTGCATATGAGTCACACATGGTAAAATTTTTGTACAAAAATACAAAAACTTTTTGTAGCATTGACACCTCTGTGTCTTTTACAGATTTTGTACATAGCTCTTTCCATTCGCATGTGGTTGCTTTTTGACAGTTTTTGCGCCAAACTCTACACGTTTTCGCTCTGACACTTTTTGTGCATAGCTCTCTGTCACAATTTTTGGGTGAGCTACAGCTGTCTCCACACATTCGTGTGTAGCTCGGGCCACAATTTTTCGACCGCAGTAACTTTTTGTCTAAAGTACTACAGTTCCTATTCTTTTACAGAGTGGCGAGTCGAAGACTACATCCAGCAGCATCTACGAGTGCAGCAGCTAAAAGATGAGCCAGACCAAGTATGGCATCGATGTAGACTCCAACGCTTTCGATATGAATCGTATCGACAGAGAAAACTTTCACCAGAACCAAGAAAAAATGGAAAACATCTTTCAATGGGTCATAGATCAGGCTCGCGCTGAGGCGCCAGACAGAGCCAGGGGTTGGATTTCTATCGATTTTGACCGTCTAAAGGACAAGAGCGGCAAGAGCGACTGCCATACCAACACCAGATATGGTGATATTCACGAGTTTGACGCGCAAGAAATAGTGCATCAGGTGGAGAACACGCTCAACTCGGACAAGACCATCCGCTTGGAAAAGGATTTCTATGCGCACATCAATTTTACCGAAATGCCCGGAGGCGGTTCGCGCGATACAACAGCGGGGGCATTTCACCAGCGCGGCGTTTTCAATTCCAAAGAGTGGGCAAAAAGGAAGCAGGCTCTTATAGATTAGTGTTTCTGATCAAATAAAAATTAAATAACAAAATTAAATTGTTTTGGCCAAAATCACCAAGTAAATAGCAATTTAATAACAAATTAAATTTCTCGCGATGACTGTCAAACAAATTAAAATTATATTAAATTTCGTAAAATTGGCCTAGAAATTTGATATAAATTTGCTTGCTTCGGCAGCTTCACTAACCGAAGTCTGGCTACAAAACAACAAGTTCAGTCCAAAGATGACCTTGTTCATACTTACAGCAAAGATATCAACTCATTAAATGCTAATTTGTAGACCATTTTTCGCCATCTGAAAAAAGGTCAACTCATTTTGGACTGACACGACCTAGGTTTTGAGCTGTTTCCTCAAGAATTGAGTATTGATTTTAGCAAATTTATATTTAATTCCTATCAAATAACAAATTTGTATCAAATAATTAAATTTCGGAATTTGGGTACCAGCCAATTAATAGCAAGTTATTTTCATCAGTCTTCAATTGAGCAAGCAATTTAACTGGGTTGGGCGGGGCTGCTCATACGCAGTGTCATAAATCGGTTGACCCTATTCGACACGAAGGTGTCTATCATTATGCAATTGTACCCCTCACAACTGTGGGGGAAAATAATCTCCATGCAACTGTGGGGAAAAATAATCTCCACGCAACTGTGGGGGAAAAATGGCGATAATTATGCGTTCAAACTTTTGACAAAATAATCTCCACTGTCAGTTGAACACGTTGGGAGGTTCCGACGATTATGCATAATTGTGTCAGGCGGGGCTGGTTGTGCAACTTCGAGCGGGCTGGCTACCGCGAGTCGGTCATAATTGGGGTGGCCCTTAGGCCGACCATAAGGCTAACCATGCGTATATTATAGAAAAAGTTTGTTCCACAAAATTTAAATGTTCCCGTTGTCGAAAAAAACCCTTTTTTGAAAAGCTACAAAAGCAAAGAAATAAATAAAACAAATATTCAAAAAACAACCAACAAATGACAACGGCGCGCCGCTTTTTTTAGATATACAGTAGATTATGAACAAATAAATTTAACAATTAGACACAATATAACCAAATTTCAACTTCTTAAATACCATTATAGCGTTCTATAACAGTGCGTTTCAACACAAACTTTCCATTAACTTATATTTTGAAAATACTTCATACAATTACTATAGGTTTTCGCTAGTGCGCGGGGATAGTGTCCCACAATTGCCACTTTTTAGCGAAAAACAGCAGCGCCACTACGCCACTTCCATTCCATCTCTGAAAATTGGCTACCGCACAGTAGTAGATAGATTGATGTTTTCGTGTTGAAAAACCAAAGACTATGTCGAGTACGGTAGCTAGAAACGAACGGATCTAAGAGAATCGAAAATTTTTTAACAAAGCAGAAACCGAGTGGATTGTGAACAGAATATACAGGGTGTGTCAAAAAAAACAACCCAGCAGAGTTTTTGCTGTAGCAACCGCAAATCTCAACCGATTTGAATGAATCCTGCTTTAAATGAAAGATAAATAAATTCTTGAAAGACTGGTGAAGGTCCTATTAAGATACGATGCTTAGTTCCTGAGATATTTTCCTTCAAACTCAAAACAGAGATTTTGGCAGTGAACAAGAGCGATTCCGTTGCACTTCACAACAAAACGGATTCCTACTGCTGAGGGGCAACAAGACTTTTACAAATGAAGTAACCAAGCATGTGTGGCACCAAAAAAACCTCGTTACGTTAGCCCTGAGCAGTAGGAATCGGTTTTATTATGAAGTGCAACAGAATAATAAAAATCGCTCTTGTTCATAGCCAAAATCTGTTTTGACTTTGAGTGCAAATATCTCAGGAACCAAGCATCATATCTTAATAAAAGCTTCACCAAACTTTCAAGAATTAATTTATCTTTCATACAAAATAGGACTCACTGAAATCGGTTGAGATTTGCGGCTGCTACAGTAAAAAATCTGCTGGGTTGTTTTAATCTCTGTTGTGCACTGCCAAAATCTCTGTTTTGATTTTGAAAGCAATTATCTCAGGAACTAAGCAATGCATCTTAATAAAAGCTACACCAGTCGTTCAAGAATTTATTTATCTTTCATTTAAAGCAGGATTTATTCAAATCGGTTGAGATTTGCGGTTGCTACAGCAAAAAATCTGCTGGGTTGTTTTTTTTTTGACACACCCTGTAGAATGAAAATATACTTTTATATTTATACAATATACACATACTGTATATAAATAGTACAACAGTATGTTCATATAAACGGTTTTAATGCGTTTTATCGATTTGTTCAAAGTAACCAGTTCTCAAATGTTTTATGCCGATTATCTAGTTCTTTCGTAGTGCACAAGCTTAAGTTTTGTTACCCGACTAGTTTTTATTGATTTCTATTTCTCGGCCGTTTACTGTGCTTGCATGGTGTAGGCTTTATACGAGAATAAACTGCACTGTACTGTATAAATATATGTAAACAGATATATACAGGGTACGTCAAAAAAAAAACAACCCAGCAGATTTTTTGCTGTAGCAACCGCAAATCTCAACCGATTTGAATGAATCCTGCTTTAAATGAAAGATAAATAAATTCTTGAACGACTGGTGTAGCTTTTATTAAGATGCGTTGCTTAGTTCCTGAGATAATTGCTTTCAAAATCAAAACAGAGATTTTGGCAGTGCACAACAGAGATTAACACAACCCAGCAGATTTTTTACTGTAGCAGCCGCAAATCTCAACCGATTTCAGTGAGTCCTATTTTATATGAAAGATAAATTAATTCTTGAAAGTTCGGTGAAGCGTTTATTAAGATATGATGCTTGGTTCCTGAGATATTTGCACTCAAAGTCAAAACAGATTTTGGCTATGAACAAGAGCGATTTTTATTATTCTGTTGCACTTCATAATAAAACCGATTCCTACTGCTCAGGGCTAACGTAACGAGGTTTTTTTGGTGCCACACATGCTTGGTTACTTCATTTGTAAAAGTCTTGTTGCCCCTCAGCAGTAGGAATCCGTTTTGTTGTGAGGTGCAACGGAATCGCTCTTGTTCACTGCCAAAATCTCTGTTTTGAGTTTGAAGGAAAATATCTCAGGAACTAAGCATCGTATCTTAATAGGGCCTTCACCAGTCTTTCAAGAATTTATTTATCTTTCATTTAAAGCAGGATTCATTCAAATCGGTTGAAATTTGCGGTTGCTACAGCAAAAACTCTGCTGGGTTGTTTTTTTTTTGACACACCCTGTACATATGCATACCTATTACATATTGGAGAGCAAAGTCTCTACTGATTAGTCTTGCAAAGAATACAACACATACACACACACTTTTGACTGAATGACGCATAACAACTGCACAGAGAAGATACACACAACAACACTCACACAAATAAATAAAATTTAACCACACTTTCTATAAACTAATTTCCATAAACCAAATTCAAATCTATTAAAAACTATAACAAAATCTGGTAAACATATGAAAATTTGACTTAAACAGTTATTTTACAAATATCCTGTTTCTAATACAACAAAAAAGCGGCGCGCCGTTGTCATTTGTTGGTTGTTTTTTGAATATTTGTTTTATTTATTTCTTTGCTTTTGTAGCTTTTCAAAAAAGGGTTTTTTTCGACAACGGGAACATTTAAATTTTGTGGAACAAACTTTTTCTATAATAATTTCTAAACTTTTGTATTTGGTTTTCTTAGAATTCGTATGTAGGCAATAATTTAAATAAATTCGTTATGTTTGTTTCAGTATTTGGATTTACATCGCCTATGGTTTGAAGCCGGTCCTCACTTGGTTATGCATTTTTCACTATCTGTTGACGGCCAGAGGGTATTGTTCTTGTTGAATCCACTGGAAAGATATACTTCCATTGCGTTGTTGTTGGTGCTGTTGCAGCATAGGTGTTATAGATTTGTATAGAATGTATATACTGTATGGCCATTGTATATCGTTAAAGAGTTTATGGTAGCTGACCAGTCAAAGACAACATACAGACGCAGCACAATCAGGGTTCATACAGATCCGGGATTTCAAAATTCCCTGACTTTCCCTGACCAAAATCGGAAAATTCCCTGACTTTTCGCAAAAATACCCTAGAAAATCAGAAAACGGGAAATATTAATTTAATTTTCTGATCTTTTGCAGACGGAATAGAGAATACAATTATTTAGACTCTTCAAGCTCAATTCTTGCTCTAAGCGTTTCGTTTTCACTTCCTGGTCTTTCAGTCCTTGCCAGTGGCCAGACATGGGCTAGCAATTTCTTTTTCTAGCATTTTGGAGTCTGGCGGTCGGCTTAGAATAAAAACATTATCATCTGCGTAAGATAAGCATTTGAGCTCTCTCATTCCAGAATACATGGGCAATTGATATCCGAGGGTGATAAGCAAGGCTGTGTGGGTTTCTGTAAGGGAATGAAGCATTCGCTAAGAATAAGAAATCACTAAACCGCCTCAATCAATGTTTTGGTGCATAAACACGACAGGTAAAACAGTAATGTTTCCATGGCAGTTGTGCCTGTTCTAACTTTAATAAATCACCCTGTAATTGTCTCCTGCAGTTTTCAGCAGCATTTTTTGGTTCTGGGAGCAATTTAAAATTTTTTACCTCCACTGAAAAAGTTTTGGTTCCGGTCGATCGCAACTTACCGTAAACGACAGGTACATGTGTACAGAAAAATGAACGTTGTGTACATAATTAAGATTTTCTGAACGGCACAAAAACTATAGGGTGCTTTTATATGCTCCCTGCGCGCGCGACAAAGCAAGGTATGGCAAGAGAAGGAACAGAAACTACTACAAATAACAGTAAGGTAGTCCAATATTCTCTGACCAGACTCAAAATTCCCTGACTTTTCCATGACTCCCTGACCATTTTTAAATTCCCTGAGTTTTCCCTGACTTCCCTGACCTGTATGAACCCTGACAATGAGACAAAGCAACTACATTGCACACAGTGTAAACATACTCAAACACTAACACAGAACACTCAAACTCTTCATTGAAAGGTTATTTGCGTTTGCTATCTGTCTGTCTGTGTATGTGTTTGTCTGTTTGTGTGTTTGTTTGTGTCTGTCTGTCTGTCTGTCTGTCTGTCTGTCTGTCTGTCTGTCTGTCTGTCTTTTTTACTTTTTACCTTGCCGCACCATGTATTTGAGGAAGAGGCACCGGCTTGCATACAGTACGGACTCGAACGGCGCTGCTGGCGGGATGGGACCTGTGAAACGTTGTTGTTGTTCGCTCAATCCACGGCCGTGAGGCGTCTCCCCGTCCTAGTCGACTCGAATCGCTGGAAAATCCGTCAGTACTTGAGCTGACTCGCGTGTTGTGCGAACGTGCTAAAATTTTACGTTATAGTTAGCTACGTCATTGTAGAGGGACGGTTCTCAATTACCACCGGCACGTCTGGGGTTCGTTCGTGTGCTGTAGTGCCTTGCACAATTTCGTTTGGGATGTCCTGTCGTTGCAATTCGAATTCGCAAATGCTGCAAACGTGTTTGGACAATTTGAGCCTATTTTGTATAACCTTGGAAAGGAATAAACCGAATACCATGTATTATTGCATGATTCCCTCTGGGTCAATCTGCGGAATGATCGGTTCCTGACCGTGCACAGTGTTGGTTGTCACCTGACAATTATTGAGATTTAATAAATATTCGAACCGTTTAAATTAGTCTCCTTACCTTTATTCTTACCAGTCGAGAGGCGTCGTTGGCGTCCGGAGCTGCCAAAAGCAAATCATTCTTGAAGTTTTGTTCGTAGCAGCCTCCAGTTGTCAAAAATTTTCGGGGCGCTCAGTGGCCCTGAGACACAGTTCGGCCAGTTGTTTGCTCTGGTCTCTGTCCATTTAGATAAACCTGTAACTATTGCTGTTTGTTTTAGAGTAAAAATAGGGCATATACAGTGTATGTACATATGAAACCAAACGTGTGATGATAGGGTTTTTGGGGGTTACCCCTAGATAAAATGGCCGACCGAACCCCCCTCATCCCTCCCCCGAAACAGTTTAGGGACCCTCCGGACCCAAAAAGTACTGGTAGCCATACATGTAACAGGTCATCCGCCGAAGGGTGAGGGGAGTTGGGCACTAAAAAACGCTCAAAAATCGAAAAACTCGTTAATTTGGGCTGAAATACAGCTTAAAAAGTGCTGTTTTGCAGGCGATTTTGGCCATTTTTGTGTCTGAATTTCAAAAAATGCAAAAATTTGCTAAAAAATTACTTTCCAGAAAATTCCGGAGGGGGGTCTGGCCTAGTCGGGTTGGGGGCAAACCCCCCTGTTACATGTATGCTGGTAGCGGTTCCAGTACAGACAAAGTGGTTCAGAAATAACTAATTTTTAGCTTACGATTCGCTGCAAAGGCTTTGGAAAGTGAGTTTTTGCGTTTCCACTGCAGATGTTTAGGAGTAATCGGTGTTATAGAATACCCTTCTTATCTTATCGCTTTTTGGTTGTTTTTAGTTCTAAAACCCTATCTGGCAGCTTAAAATACTGTTTTTAGCCTCCTTACTAAAGAAAAGCGTGATAAAAAACGCCTTTCCAGGCGTTCTGGAGCTTTTTGAACTTTTGGAACCCCTCCTCTGGGCGAAACCGCCCTCGACCCCCACCTGGTGCAAAAAACCATCCTCCCCCCAATCTCCTAGCCGGCCGGGACCTGTTACATGTATGTAACATGTCACCAGGCGATCACCCCCTCGCCGGGTTGGAACCTGCGCTTTGACGATTTAATTGGGGGAATTTGGCGGCTCTTATGTTCAGAACTAACTCTGCCCCTTCCTCCGCCGGGTGGCCCCTAAACGATGTTTCTGAGAATTTGTTAGTCAAATTAAACTATTTTAGCATACTTTTTGAGACAGATCGAAACATACAATGACCACGGTGGGGGAGGGTTGCCGGCCCACCAATTTGTGCTAGTCTCCACCGCCAAAACGCTGGAAACGGACGACCCCAAAGCCGGCAGGCCCACAGCCCGAATTTTCACATTTTGACTAACCCAGACCTCATTTTCCGGCCCCCATATGGCTCGAATCTTTGGTAGACCGGCCGTATTCAAGTTTTAGGTAAGAGAATCAATAATTCGGTAAAACCCCTCGGCTGGCCATATTCAAGTTTTAGGAGAAAATAAGAGAACCAAATTTTTGGTAGACCCCCTCGGCCGGCCGTATTCAAGTTTTAGGAGAAAATAAGAGAACCAAATTTTTGGTAGACCCCCTCGGCCGGCCGTATTCAAGTTTTAGGAGAAAATAAGAGAACCAAATTTTTGGCCGTGGACAGTGTTGGTTGTCACCTGACAATTATTGAGATTTAATAAATATTCAAACCTTTTAATTTAGTCCCCTTACCTTTATTCTAACAAGTTGAGAGGCGTCGTTGGTGTCCGGAGCTGCCAAAAGCAAATCATTCTTGATGTTTTGTTCGTAGCCTGTGGTGGTCAAAAATTTTCGGGACGCTCAGTGGCGTTGAGGCACAGCTCGGCCAGTTGTTTGCTCCGGTCTCTGTCCATTTAGATAAACCTGTAACTTTTGCTGCTTATTTTAGAGTAAAAATAGCGCATATACAATGTACATATGTATGAAACCAAACGTGTGATAGGATTTTTGGGGTTACCCCCCTGGGTAAAAAGACCAAACCCCCTCACCCCTCCCCAGAAACAGTTTACATTCTAAGCACTGACCTGTCGCCGGCGGCAGTAGGACCGGTCGGCGAAACTTCGAAAAAGCAAAAATTTCGCAACCGTTTCGAAAGAAAGCAATGCACTCAAATCGCAAAAACAAGACACGCCCAATGAATAGTCTAAATGACGTCATTTACAGGCTTTTATAACAAAAAATCGATCAATCATCAGATGTCGAGTTACGACCGACCAATTACCAACGGCCACGATGCAGCAGAGACTGTAATAAACTCCTCCCCTCCTAATCAGCGGCCGTCGACTAACGCAATAACAAAATAGTCAACCTATAACAAAACAATCGACCCAATCACCACAGACCGAACAACCGCCCCCACTTTCGCCACCAATCATCGGCAACCGAGTCACGCTCTGCCAAGAGGAGGAGCCTAACAACAAAACTAAGGACCAATTTCCGACCTCATTTCAAGCTCGATCGTTATCAATTTATAACACAATACACACGGAAACAGGCTACAACGCTTGTCGGAGCCAGATTTTTGAAAATCTTCATCATTCGCAGTCGTTTTTCAAAATGCCTCGTCGTAAGCCGGCCCATTTTTCTCAGCAAGCTATATGTAGCGCCCCGCGCTCCACGCACTATAAAGACAGATACACAGTTTTAGAGTATGGTTATATGTATGACAACGGGGTTACGCGCGGGCGCGCTTACACAATTTGGTTTGTCAAAACTGGCCGGCGGCGACAGAGGAGACACCCACAACGGATGCACAATTTCGACCAGTTGTGCAATTTCAAACTCTCCATGTTTGCGTAACTCCAGGTGTAATTGTGGTCTGCCATAATTGGTCCGCCGGCTAATTGCTGACCTGGCCGTGACCTCTGGCCAGATGACGTCAGCGGGTCCGCGGCTCCTCGGATCCGCCTCTCAACCCCCCTTACTACTCCAATCTACCAAATAGGTGTTGGTGCGATACGCTGACCGGTGCGATACGCCGACTGATCAGAAAGGTGCGATACGCCGACTAGAGGTGCGAAATGCCGACTCAATAAACTCCGCCTACAGTTGTGTGCGTTACGCCCACTAAAAGAGGTGCGAAACGCCGACTGCCCAATGATAGAGGGTTTATGGTTTTGAGAGCCCTAGAACTGCCACACGTTCAATCAGAGCATGTGCTTTCTACATACACTGTAGGTAGGTAGGTAGCTAGACTAAAGTTGCTAAGCTTGATTTAAGTGCGTTGCATACATGTAACAGGTCATCCGCCGATGGGGGGAGGGGGGTTGGCGGTTCTGGCGCCGGCCGGGGGGGAGTCTGAGCCAAAATTTTGGGAGGGGGTAGGGCACTAAAAAACGCTCAAAAATCGAAAAAATCTCAATTTTTGGGCTACAAAATCGCCAAAAATCGCTAATTTGGGCTGAAATACAGCTAAAAAGTGCTGTTTTGCAGGCGATTTTGGCAATTTTTGTGTCTGAAATTGTAAAAAATTGCAAAAATTTGCTCAAAAATTCACTTGCCAGAAAAATCGGAGAGGGGGGTCGGCGAAATCGTCTCGGGGGGGGGGGGGCTTCCGGGGGGTCTGGCCTAAGTCGGGTGGGGGGGCAGACCCCCCACAGACCCCCCTAGCAGGGATGGCCAAAGCACGTTCACGTGGCGCGGAATAGAAAATACAAAAAGACAGCCAAAAAGTGGTCCAAAATGGTTTTTGCAACTTCAAGCGCAAATGCTTTTTTGTGTTCCGTTATTGATAGGAGGATGTGATGTATTAATATGAAACAGAGTGTGAGCTATCGAATAAGATGCATATTGAATCATAATTCGGCCGCTAAAGAGCATTTTCCTCTCGAAAACTGAATTCATCGTTTTTCAAAGTCGATTTTCTGCTAAAAGGAGACTTGATTCAAATTTTGTTCAACCGGATTTAAAATCACCGCAACTCGTTACCTATATAGCACCGCTTTTTTTCTTTTCGCAGTTTGACGTGATCCCCACAAATTGGATTCTTCCTTAACTACTGAAAATCGGCTTTTTTGTGGATTTTTTTCATGTTCCTCGTTCTTGTGAAAAAACGACAAATTCGGCGCAAGATGTTCAATCGGTTCCGTGTACAGCAGACTTCAGGCTTTCGAATGATATAAGAATTGGCTCTCTGCTCTTTGCTGTTAACCCCACAAACGGTGTTGAAGTTTCTGTAACCCTTAATTTTTGCCATTTCTGGCTTTTATTGTACCGAACAATTGCAACCATACTTTTTCGCATTAATTTAGCTGTGCGACGAATATTCACATCTATCTAGTAGATTTTAAACAATCAAGTTGGTTGCACCTTCGTAACTCACGCTATAGAAAATCAGCCACCGCAGGGACGGCGACCAAGTTATAAACACTAATTTACGCGATTTGACCCACGCGGCTGTTTTGAACCCGCATTTCTCCAATTCTTCATGAAATTAAGTGCGGTTTTTTGCGTAAATAATCGCATCCGGTCATGCTTTGCCGTTTTAGCATAAATTTTTGCATGTAGCGCCAGTGATTCAAATCTGTTGCCCAAGAATAAAAATGGTACCAAGTGCGCCATACAAAAGTTCTTCGCAGATGGATGTTTTTAGATCGCATTTTTCTAATTTTTCATGGAATCAAGTGCTGTTTTTTGCGTAAATTATCGTCTCCGGTCATGCTATCGGCGGTTTTAGCATAATTTTTTTGCTGTAGCGTGAATTTTTGAAAACCATTGGCCATACCTATTTGTAGCTACTTTAGTCAGATACTGAAAACTGATGAAACCATGATCAATCGATATTTTGCGATCGATTATTTTTGATACAACAAAAATCACCATAAATTTCATTGCAGATTCTGAAAGCCCATGATGTGAGCTTTCGAACGCTGGCTAGCACGTGCCTCAGCTAACTCGCCCCCCTGAGAAACGTCCATTTCCCTTAGGTACTGTTATTTAAATATATTAATATTAAAATGAAACTATTATTAATAGTGCCATTTTAATAGTATTAAATCTATATTAATATTAAAATAGAGGCTCTACTATTATATTAAATTAAATTAAAAATACACGCAGGGGCTGAATATTAAAATTTATTTTTAATAGTATTTTAATAGCATTTTAATAGTTTGACCATGTTTGACAATCAAGGATTACATAATTTTACCTCAGAAAATCATGAAAATTGAAGATTTCTGACTGCACTGCCCTCTGAATCTCGACTGTGTTTTCATTTGGAAATAGTGGAACATTTCTCACTAATAGGCATGAATGACAAAAGGACCTGAATCTAGTCAACAACCTATGTAACAGTCTTTCCATTCAAAAATTTCTACTAATGCAAAAACTACGCAATCGATTTTTCTATAGCTGCTTGTGTTCCAATGCAATTTAAAACCAGGTTCAGACAAAGTCATATAAAAACGGTTATAAATTTCCACAAAAAAATGCTAAAAGTTGCATCTCTGATTAAATTGCATACTCGAGTATAAACAGCGCTTAAGTGTTAGTTGAAAATTTAATCAGAGATGCAACTTTTAGCATTTTTTTGTGGAAATTTATAACCATTTTTATATGACTTTGTCTGAACCTGGTTTTAAATTGCAGTAGGAGCTACTGCAGTAGGTTGGCCGACTCCTTCAGTAGTCTTCGGTAGGAGTATAAACACCCGCGCCCGCGCCGCCGCGCTACTGCAGTAGCTATGTACTGCAGTAGGAAAAACTACTGCAGTAGTAAATAGAAAATTTTCTATTTCCTACTGCAGTAGGTCGCTGGAGAGGCGCATTTAGGTGCGGTTTTTTGCACTTTCAAAAGCATTTGAGGTATGAAGTGGGTTTCTGGGCACCGGCAGAACATTTTTTTTTGTTTTTAGTCCGATCAGCAGACATTTTTCAACAGAATACAGCAACATTTCACTCCCGATGACAGTCGGTCCGTTATTTTTAGGCAAATCTTGAGTTCCACTCCAAGTTTATTAATAAAATAAGACAGATAGGTGTTGTCAGATGTTGCAAAAGCTTCTGTCCGGTTGATTACGTCCGTATCTTCGTCGATCACTACCAAAACGGTCGAGCCTGCATACGTTTCTGGTGTTGAATGGTTGTTGACGGGTTCTGGGTGTGCACATGACGCTAAAATTGTTTTCTGCTGCCAGTCTAGTGCCTTTCTGAGCTAAATCCATCATTTCCTCGTATAGCTCCCGTGTGAAAAATAGAATTATTTCTTTTTTTCGTTGGCTTTATTTTTACACCGGGAGCCGGCGCGGCTGCTTTCTATTCTGCTCTGCTACTGCAGTAGTGTATGTGATTCAGGTTAAGGTTGGCGTATATTCGCCAGCCTGTAAAAAAGAGGCAGAGACTGGCGAAAAACAACTGCAGTAGTGTGTCTTCAGTAGGAGTATAAACAGCGCTTAACAACTTCAAGCAAAAGGTGTTGTTTTGCCAGTTCGCTGAAGTGTGACCAAAACTTATCGACTGCATTTTAGAATATACTATTAAAATGCTATTAAAATACTATTAAAATTGTTATTTAATAGTATTAATATTAAATCTAAATTAAAATTAACAGGGAACTATTATATTAATATTAAATTAAAATTAAAATCGGCTAGTTCTATTATATTAAGAGCCATATTTTTTAAGAACCGGGCAGGTCCCCTTATAAGGGCGGAACATGAAATTTTCTGACCTATACTTTTTATGTGATGAATCAATAGGTCTTTAGTAGAAAACACCACCACTGTGGTATTTTTGCTCTGCGATACCGCTTGGGGTATTTATGGCCAAAAACGTGATTTTGGACATTTTCAACTGGTTCTCCAGTGCGCAATTGCCGATCGCGGTCATATCTTCAGCATAAATTAGTCTTACTATGCCCACTGCACCCGCAAAGTTTGGGACTGATCGATTCAGGCCAGCGTGAATACCGTTGATTTTAGGGGTTATTTTAAAAAGTGAAAAATAATTTTTTGACGTCCCTCGCAGATTTTGGCCATACTTTTAGGGTAGATAGAACACGTCGTCCTCTACACGTTGGTGTGTTCACTTTTTTTGGCATCGCCCGAATTTCTGAGTTATTCATGTTTTAATATTCCAAAAAAATTTTGCGGTATCCTTTATAATCATTCACAATTCCGGGCTCCATGAAGCTAGAGCGACGCGCTGTAGAGCGTTGGACGTAGAATGTGATGGGCTATCCAACCATATACGGGAAATTGATCTACGACCACTTATACCAGAGTGGCACTAAGTGAAACTTTCGATCGAAAATGAAGCAAGCTCCGACCTGGTTTTCTTCAGATTTTGACATCTGCTGCCGAACTAATTGGTCAAATGGCGTAGATTCGGCCGTCAAATGATAGCTGAGATTCTTGCGATTCCGAAAATGACCATATTTTTGCACTTGAGTGCCTTGTTCTCACGATATGGGCATTTAAAAATATTTGCGAAGAAAATGACTGCACTTGTTATATCATCCTGGTGTGAAAGTGACTCAAATCAATCATATGTAGGATACGTAGCCGTGAAATCTGCATCAACTAATGCAGTTTTCAACACTACTTATAAAAATTACAGTGGTTTTTCAACATGACCAGTCCTGAGCGACTTATTTTCTCCTGGTGCCCGAGCATTCACATAGTCAGTGATTTACGAAAGCGAAGCATCAAATGCTTCCTATTAGGTGCATTTTTCTTCACTGATTCTGAATATGATCTTCTTTTGGCGCTGGCAAGAGTCAGTCGGTAGTTATGGACCTCTAAAGATGCATAAACATATACACTTTTGAGAGCCATAATCTTAAAATAGATAGGCTGTGTTTCAATAGTTCTGAAGGGAGTCTACCATCAATTAATAGTGTTCCTAGTCTATTTTTGTCTGCTGATTTTAGAAATGACCTTACTTTTTCTGTATAACTTCGAGATTTTGAGATATAACACTATCTACTTATTACACTATGGTAAACTTGCATCTTGAAATTGGAAGTGTATAAAGTAAAACTAAGGTCATTTCTGAAATTATCAGGTCAAAATAGGCCAGAAACACTGTTTATTCATAGTAGGTTACTTTCAGAAGTGCCGAAACACAGACTGTCTATTTCAAGACTGTAAACTGGAAATTGAGTCATTTTCGATCGAAATTTTGACTTGATGCCACTCTGGTATAAGTGGTCGTAGATCAATTTCGCGTATATGGTTGGATAGCTCATCACATTCTGCGTCCAACGCTCTACAGCGGGTCGCTCTAGCTTCATGGAGCCCGGAATTGTGAATGATTCTAAAAGATACCGCAAAATCTTTTTTGAAAAATTAAAACATGAATAACTCAGAAATTCGGGCGATGCCAAAAAAAGTGAAAACACCAACGTGTAGAGGACGACGTGTTCTATCAACCCTAAAAGTAAGGCCAAAATCTGCGAGGGACGTCAAAAAATTATTTTTCACTTTTTAAAATAACCCCTAAAATCAACGGTATTCACGCTGGCCTGAATCGATCAGCCCCAAACTTTGTGGGTGCAGTGGTCATAGTAAGACTAATTTATGCTGAAGATATGACCGCGATCGGCAATTGCGCACTGGAGAACCAGTTGAAAATGTCCAAAATCACGTTTTTGGCCATAAATACCCCAAGCGGTATCGCAGAGCAAAAATACCACAGTGGTGGTGTTTTCTACTAAAGACCTATTGATTCATCACATAAAAAGTATAGGTCAGAAAATTTCATGTTCCGCCGCCTGCCCGGGTCTTATAAAAAATGACTCTTAATATTAAATTAAAATAAAATTTCACTATTAAAATTACAGTACCCTTAGGGGTGTTTTGGAGTTTTACTATGGAAAATGACCCCCATCAGAGAGAACCATGGATGGCCATTGCTGGCTACCCAGAGGGAGTTGGGCGGAACTGTTTTAGGGTTTTACTTTGGGGCCATAGGGATGGCCAACACACACCATGCCGGCCGATTCCGCCGACCCCCCCCCCCCACTTAACATGTCTGCCTGATGGCTGCCTGATTTTGGATGGCAACGACAATTAAATTTATGACCACTTCAGTGATTTCTGCAGTTAAAAAAATTATGTAATGCAATCGCCAACCCCCTCTCCTGTGGCGATTACGTAATTTTTGCACGCCCCAAACAAGGCTAAAAATCGGAATTTTAAGCCTGAAAATGGCGTTTTAGAGCTAAAAACAAGCAAATAAATAACAGAAAGGTTTTAAAAAACCACCGATTTCTCTTGAATATCAGCAGTGGAAACGCTAAATACGGCTAAAGCCTTTTTAAGGCTAAAACTACTGTTGGCAAGTCCGACTTGAACCTGGACTTATTAATAGGTTTTTAACCTGAAATCTGTGGACTTGAACCTGAACCTGAACCTATTTTATTTCAGCCGGACTTGAACCTGTTTCGTTTTACTGGACTCACTCAATAGGTTCAAAATTTGAGTGAAAATTTAGGCAAAATTTGTCAAATTTTCGGTTGGATTGCACAACATTTTCATGGTTTCTTGTTTTTACACCTATTTTTCAAACTGAATATGCGAGAAAACGAAACTACTGCCCCATAAAATGTGGTTTTCGTCTTTCATTACTAGTAGACAGGCTTATATAGCTCAGAAAAGTTGTGAGCAGTGCAAAATTTCAACAATTCTTGAAATTACCAGTGGACTTGAACCTGAACCTATTGTCCAGGTTTTTTAGATGATGGACTTGAACCTGGACTTGAACTTGAAATTTCGATGTTGGACTTGACTTGAACCTGAACCTATTTTTTTAACCCCGGACTTTCCAACACTAGCTAAAACTCAGTGATTTCTGATACAGTTTGTTACTACTGGAGCTGCTACTACAGTAGTATTTGTATTTTTTGGGTCGGGGAGGGTGCGTAAAATCAAAATGTCTTGGGGTGAGGAGGTTTTTAGCTGTTCGGTAACCCACACCCAGCATGTATGGCGAAGGCACTCTTTGTGAGCAGTGGTGATTTCAGTGAATGGGGAAGTAGTGGACAAAGATTGCCAATGCTTGGAGCACTACACAGGCTCTACCTGTGAAGGGGTGACCTCTTGTGCTCACGGCAAGCTGAACTCTGATAAATGCGTCTGCAATGATGGCTGGCATGGTGACCGGTGTCACAAAATCATCTGTAGGCATGGCAGAAGCGATCGTGAACCCTATGATCAGTGTCGCTGTTTTCCCGGATACAACGGAACCCGGTGTGAGCAAAAAGATCCCGATTATGAGAGCGACCGGGCGCTCAAAGACAAGTCGACTGGTGCAGTTGTTTTTACAATTTTCTTCACTGTTGTTGTAATTGTCACCATATGCGTCTGCTTTGTCTATAGAAAGAGCAGGTCTACTGGTTTGACAATGCACGAACCTTCGAGCCAACAACCCAATTCACGTCTGAGTACCCAAGGTCCTATTGATCCAAGGGTGCCATTGATGGACCCGAAGATGGGCAGAATGCCTGTTGGGGTACTTCCGACCGCTCCCCCGGGGTATGTTGACTAAGGATGCCGTCCTTCGGCTCCCGCATTTGGAGATGAAACGGTACCTCCGCCACCTAGTTATCAACGTTGCCGCGACAACGGCAAGGAGGTCGGATTTTCGGGTGGTACCGTGATTTAGCATGTATACTTAATTAACTTTATTTTTTACGTAACAGAAATGATAAAGAAAAGATTAGTTTTATACTTTATTTTTTTGCAGAGTTGCGGTAACGGTCATATTGTAAGTTTAGGTTTCAGTTTTGCGTTTGGTTCCGCGTCCTTAGGTCGGAAGGTGTACTGTAGTTTATTGGAGGAGTTTTGATGAGGGCAGAGGTCATTTTTTGGTATAGTGTCTTAACGGGAACGGGAGTGAGCTTTTCGGTCTATTGTAGTGATGCAACCGGGATCCCGGTATTTCCCAAAGAACCGGGAATTTCCGGTATTTTCAGTCCCGGTTCACACATTCTCTAATACCGGGAAATACCGGGAATACCGGGGAAATATATTTTATAGCAGTATTGACAGTTTTTTTTGCGGATACTGTGTACTTCAGTGACATCTATGTACTGTATACCCAACTTTCTTTTGCCAGTACCAGCGGCACGGAAAACTTTGAAAAAGTTTTCAAATGACTGCTACTTGCTCAATTTGAGCGAACAGCCATGCTTTGCAGCTTTTACTTTTGTTCCAAATATTTTTACGTTGGTTTAGGCCGTAAACTTTATGTTCTAACCTTCTGGCTTTAAAAAAGGCCTTCAATTGAGCAAAGCCACTCATTAATTGGCTATTCTTTCTTTTTGGTCCAATTGACATCGAGCTGCCTGGTGGTGCCTGCCAAACTAACTCACTAACCCATTCAACATGATCTCACAGTGTGTACTGTAGTTTAGCCCGTTATGATGAGAGAAAGTACTTGAGAATACCGACTAGAAATGCTATCAATAGCTAAACTGGATGTTGAAAACAATTATGTTTTATGATGCTGTATGCGTTTTGATCGATTCCCCGATATTCCCGGTAATCCCGGTTTTCACGAATCCCCCTAGATATTTTATTGGTAATTATCTTATAACATTAACATAACAAGTGGCCCCGATCAGAGCCACAATCACAACACATACAGTACATACAGTTTATTCTACCAAAACGTCGTTATATACATGTGCAACAAGTACGTTATATACTATACAGTACGATAAAATCTCAGAATTCGCTCACATCGAGTAGAAATTCTATTATCTAGAGTGGCGTTATCTGGTCTATAATTTGCGTGACCTACAGTACGTGCCTTGGTACGTTCGTACCAAAGAGTCAGTTTAAACACAGCACATATCGTGCGCACACAGCGAATAATGTCTGCCGGCAAACGGGGTCCTAGAGCACCATTGAATCGAACAGTATCCCAGTTCCAGGAAAGGCTATTACTTAGTCCTTTTACTGCTCTCTGCATCCGAGCCTGGAGGTCTCTGAATTTTACACATTCTAAGTAAAAATGTTTAGGGTAGTCCCCTCCTTTCAATCCACACGCTACACAATCTGTCACACCATTTTCTGGCAGAATACAATCCCGGTTTTCACGAATCCCCCGAATATTTTATTTGTAATTAACTGTTTCCATTGTACAAACAACAGCAACAGGAACAAAATCAACAAAATAGAAGAAATAGTGGCAGCAGTGTCTAGTGCCCAGTTGAGAAGGAGTGTCTGAGATTGCCACGGAATCAGGCAGACAGGACAGTTTAGCATTACATTGTAGCCAGGCGCTGTACTGTACTACGTACAGTGGCGATAGTTCTGCCATTCCAAGTAAGGTCCAAATAGCAGTAAACATCAGAGGCAGTTCCGTTCAGAGTGATTATCAGAAACAGGGTTGCAGGTAATGAATCCAAAGCGCTATTGCCAGCAAACAACGGTGGAAATTGCAGAACCAGTACTAGAAAAGACAGACAGCATTATACAGACAGATACAGCAAACTCATTATCATGCCCATCGCTTCTAAAGCGGAAAGCCAATTATTATTGCCCATCGCTTCTAAAGCGGAAAGCCAATTATTTATTGCCCATCGCCTTTTAGGCGGAAAGCCAGATAAATCAATTTATTGCCCATCGCCTGTTGGCTGAAAAGCCAGTTAAAATCAATTCCTTGCCCATCGCCTGTTAGGCGGAAAGCCAGTTAAAATCAATTTATTGCCCATCGCCTGTTAGGCGGAAAGCCAGTTAAAATCAATTTATTGCCCATCGCCTGCTAGGCGGAAAGCCAGTTAAAGCCAATTTATTGCGCATCGCTTTTAGGCGGAAGGCCAATTTATCATTGCTGATCGCCGTTTATGGCCGATTGCCAATTTCGTACAGTAAATCCAGGCTGAGCAATTTATATTCGGCACGGTCTGGCTAGTGCAAAGTAGTTGACAAGATCTTCTCGCACCTTCTTGCTATTTTGCTATCTAAAGCATCATTATGTGGCTGGTAAAGATTAGGGTCAATTGATCGAGCGTTTGCTCTTTCGCTCCATAACACTGACTTGTACACCGCGCATATTGTACGCAGAGAAGTTAGTAATTGTGCAGTCAGATTAGGCCCAAGCCCTCCATTAGATCTGATGGTGTCCCAGTTGAAACTGACACTCTGACTGAGACCGCGCACAGCTGTTTGCAACCTGCGTCTAAGTTCTGAGTATTTTGCACATTCACCGAAAAAATGCCTAGGGTTATCGCCATTCAATAGGCCACAGGCAACACAGCGCGTGTTGCCATTTTCGGGGATTATACACCGAAAAGGCAGCGCCCTGTGTACAATTTTGTAGCTTAAGATTCGTTCCCAACTGGGCAATTGCTTGTGAAGAATTTGAACCCAGATTTTGTCCCAATCTAAATACGGTTCTCGGTCAATGCAGGCAACAGAGGTTGAGCCAAGATTGAGTAGGCTCCAGTAGACTGACTTTGAGTTAAACTGATGCCATCTAATGGCCGGAAACAACCTTCCGACCAGCTCATAACAGTTCAAGAAGGTTTTAACATACTGACTCTTTGACACAGCCTGCCTTTCTGCGTGTAGATATTTATTTTCGGTAATGACAGAGCAAAACTGAGCAGCGTTCGGCAAGCTTCTTCCCAGCCAAAAGACTAGCTGGGCCCACCATACTCTTCTCTTTTCTTTGGCGCAACCCTCAATCAGCTGACTCAGCAACTTTAGGAAGATAGTCTGCACTCGAAACTGCAGACGTGGGAGCCGCATCCCACCATCTTCCCATTTTCGGCCCAATGTGTCTGTTTTAATTGGTCGCCATACCGGATAATCCCACACAAAATCAATTATTTTTCTCTCAATTTGCTTTACATCCCTTGACGTTGGTGGTTCAAAGGGAATGATATGATAAAGTGTAGGCAAGACATAAATCACGAATTCACGAATCCCCCGGTATTTGGCTCCTGGTTTCATCACTCACTATTGTGTTGTATCCTTTTTGCTGGAGGATTGAAACGTGAGTACGACTGGTTTATGATGTAATGTGTTAGGTTTGAATTTGTGGTGCTAATTGAGAGAGACGTCTATATCATTTACTATATAAATGATATAATAAGACATATTTTTAGTTTATAATACGTTAGACTTTATTTATAAATTAAATTGGTTTCACAAGTTGCTCAGCTTCTGCAATACTGACGATGGTGACGGTGCGATGTTGTTGCTGACGACCAGCAGGGCTTGGCTGAGCAGGTTGGATTGAAGGCATTAGGAGCAATGGTTTGTGCCGTCAGAGTACTGTTGCTAAGTAAATTATAATAATAATTTTAATTATATTTTTTATAAATTTACTAATACAAGTAAATTATTTGGTAAGCAAATTATAATTAAATTAAATTTCTACGAAAACAGGAAAAGTTAATTATAATTATAGTTTGAAAATTATACTTACCAAAAAGAATTTACTTAAAATATACTTAATTTACTTACCTAGCTATTGCTGAACCTTTTGGCACCACGCAAGTGCTGCGTGAATGGCTGCTTTCGGTATCTACAGTATACCTTTCAATGGCAAGCCATACTTATTGTACAGTACAACTTTCCGCCCGCCCGTCAACCGCCTTTCGTCTTTGCGCTTGTTTCTCTCAATCTTCCCCAACAAAACAAACTACTCCAATTTATTCGCCAAGCTAAGAGTGGATGTTAGGTACTGTTCAGCCAATTTTGCTATGCTATATCATATGTTCAGTCTCACAGGCATTGTCTGTTGTGGATGCAAGCAGAAACTGACCGAAAGCCTCTTGAAATTGAAGTCCTAATTCTGACGAACTGTCATTATTACTTTTGACAGACATGGGCTATCATTTCGGCTGAGGGATGATGAATTTTCAAATTCTGAGGAGGCTGGCAGGAGGGTGTAGCGGCGGCTGGTGGGGGGGTTGAGAGGATGGTTAGCCAAAAAGTCCGATTTTCGCTAGAATTAAGGTTTTTTGGCCTATTTTTTGTTTAATAGTCTGAGCTCATTCACGCCTAAACTAGACATACTTTTATCATAATATTCTTCCAAAAATCCTGAAGAGGGTAGCGGTAGCCTGAGGGGCGGTAGGTCAGACCCTTAGGAGGGTAAACCCCTCGCCCTCAATTCCCTTTGTCCATGTCTGTTGTTGACTTAACCTGTGACACCTTCGTTTGGTTTTCATTCTAGATAACTGTTATAGCATCTTTGCTTAGTTGGAAGCAAAGCTGAAGGTGTTAGCCCCCAAAATCAGGTCTATTTTAAATATACTTAATGTACTTAATTTAATTAAATGTGGTAAGTAAATTATAATTAAATTAAATTTCTCTCAGATATGGTAAGTAAATTTTAATTTAATTATATTTCTCTGGGCATGTGGTAAGTAAATTATAATTTAATTACATTTCAAATATATTTACTTAGCAACAGTATGTCAGAGTACACTACTATGATGGTGATGAGTGTGTTCAGAATCATTTTCAGAATCATTTATTGTGAAGGATATGGCAGTAGAACCAGTCAAGCCCGTACGCCACGTTCACAACATACACGACACAAAGCAAAGACGTACATACAAGCACACACAACAACAAACACCTACTACATACAACACAAGACTAGCCAAACACACAAGACTGTTGTCATAGTAGGTAACTTTTTTAGCAAACCCGTAAATTTGTGGAAACTAACAGGATGATTTAGATCCAGTCCAAGACATTCAACAGCATCATTGATAAGAGAGGTGCTCTTTTGGCTGTGACGGTTCGAAAATTTGGCAGTTCGACTTTTGGAAATGGGTTCTGTCTGTTTGACCGGCGGGCCGTTTCCATTCTCCATTGAGCAAGTGGGCTCTGTTCCAGAAATAGTTTGTAGGCCAGTGTCTCAGTTCTACTGTTGCTAAGTAAATTTATTTGAAATATAATTAAATTATAATTTACTTACCATATGCCCAGAGAAATATAATTAAATTAAAATTTACTTACCACATCTGAGAGAAATTTAATTTAATTATAATTTACTTACCACATTTAATTAAATTAAGTACATTAAGTATATTTAAAATAGGCCTGATTTTGGCGGCTAACATCTGCAGCTTTGCTTCCATCTAAGAAAGGATGCTATAACAGCTATCTAGAATGAAAACTAAACGAGGGTGTCACAGGTTAAGTCAAAAAGAGACATAGACAAAGGGAGCTGAGGGTGATAGAGTTTGCCCGCCTCAAGCTCTGACCTACAGCCTACAGTAAAACCACCAACATCAGTGTAGTTGGGTCGGGTCATCTGCACAGCAAAAAATCGATAATCGATCAAGTATCGTGATCCTAGCTGTAAATACTAAATGGGCAATGAATTTGGCGTACCAGAAAACCTCAATTTGGTCATCCCATTTTCTTTTTAGCTACTTCAGTCAGATGCTGTAAACTGATAAAACCGTGATCAATCGATACTTTGGGATCGATTATTTTTGAAATAACAAAAATAGCCACAAATTTTATTACAGATTCTGAAAGCTCATGATGTCGGCTTTCAAACGAAGCATAGCACATGTCTAAGTGAGGTAGCCCCCCAGAGAAACTCTCATTTCCGTAAAAACTGAAGAAGTCATGATCAGTCGATATTTCGGGATCGATTATTTTTGAAATAAGAGAAATCGCCACAAATTTTATTACAGATTCTGAAAGCTCATGATGTCGGCTTTCAAACGAAGTATAGCACATGTCTAAGTGAGGTAGCCCCCCAGAGAAACTCTCATTTCCGTAAAAACTGAAGAAATCGTGATCAGTCGATATTTCGGGATCGATTATTTTTGAAATAAGAGAAATCGCCACAAATTTTATTACAGATTCTGAAAGCTCATGATGTCGGCTTTCAAACGAAGCATAGCACATGTCTAAGTGAGGTAGCCCCCCAGAGAAACTCTCATTTCCGTAAAAACTGAAGAAATCGTGATCAGTCGATATTTCGGGATCGATTATTTTTGAAATAAGAGAAATCGCCACAAATTTTATTACAGATTCTGAAAGCTCATGATGTCGGCTTTCAAACGAAGCATAGCACATGTCTAAGTGAGGTAGCCCCCCAGAGAAACTCTCATTTCCGTAAAAACTGAAGAAATCGTGATCAGTCAATATTTCGGGATCGATTATTTTTGAAATAAGAGAAATCGCCACAAATTTTATTACAGATTCTGAAAGCTCATGATGTCGGCTTTCAAACGAAGCATAGCACATGTCTAAGTGAGGTAGCCCCCCAGAGAAACTCTCATTTCCGTAAAAACTGAAGAAATCGTGATCAGTCGATATTTCGGGATCGATTATTTTTGAAATAAGAGAAATCGCCACAAATTTTATTACAGATTCTGAAAGCTCATGATGTCGGCTTTCAAACGAAGCATAGCACATGTCTAAGTGAGGTAGCCCCCCAGAGAAACTCTCATTTCCGTAAAAACTGAAGAAATCGTGATCAGTCGATATTTCGGGATCGATTATTTTTGAAATAAGAAAAATCGCCACAAATTTTATTACAGATTCTGAAAGCTCATGATGTCGGCTTTCAAACGCTGCATAGCACGTGTCTGACCAAGGTAGCCCCCTGAGAAACTCTCATTTCCGTGAAAACTGACGAAATCGTGATCAGTCCATATTTTTGAAACAACAAAAATCGCCACAAATTTTATTACAGATTCTGAAAGCTCATGATGTGAACTTTCGAATGCTGCATAGCACGTGCCTCAGTGAAGTAGCATTCCAGTAGCAGCCAGAGAAACATTCATTTTTGTTTGGTGTGTTTTCAAGTTTTACTATGGAAAATGGTGGGATCGGAGAGAACCGCTGATGGCCATTGCTGGCTACCCAGAGGGAGTTGGGCGGAACTGTTTTTGGGTTTTACTTTGGGGTCATAGGGATGTCCAACGGACACCATGCCGGCTGATTCCGCCGACCCCCCACTTTACATGTCTGCCCGATCTCGGTTGGCAATGACAATTAAATAGAGGAATAGAGGAAACAATAGTACTAGCGGCGTCCATAGCAACCACTTTTCCTACTAACCGAAATATATAGCTTCAAGATTAATAATCAGCTTATAAATACAGTAAATGATTCTTATGTAGATTTGCATGCAAATGCCCAACACCATGTATGTGACGCAGTTGGCCGAACTATCAGTAATCAAAAAAGATGGTAAACATACGTATCGGTGAGCTATTTCAGGCCACCTTGGTAACGCGTTTTCAACCAGTCACAAACTCAAAATTTGTTGTTTTAGATGTTCAGATGAGGCTTGCAGTTGAAATGATTAAAAAATGACTTTTAGTCTATCAGTTTACAAAATTTCATCAATTTTTACGATGTGGCTTAAAATTTACTAGCTCGGAGTATAGTAGGATGTTTTAGGTTTAGCGTTATTTCGCCCAAATACAAAAACAGAACGCAATACAAAATGTTGGGCGCGACATACAACCGATCATCTATTGGTTTTATGTTGCCGAGGTTAAATCAAACATTGGCAGGCTACGAGGAGACTAAGAGAATTTGTATTGACAACTTCACTAGGTAACTTATTCCATAGCCGCATGGTTCTGACTGCGAAGGAGAACTTTCTACAGTTGAGATTTTTCTTTAAAACCGGTAGATACAGTTTCTTATCATCACCCTTGCTTTCTATGACACCGATTTAGCTCCAGGCCACTTTCTCTTGTTCGTTTTCTTGTTCTTGTTCTTATTCCATTATCGATATTCTTGTTTTACGTAATTTAGGATTATTATGACTGATCGCGCAGTACATTATGAGCACAGCCATTATTGCATTACATTATATGCTTAGTTTTCGGTTCATAAAACCAGCAGAAGTTACAAACAAGTTTGGCACCAAACTAACATAATAATCTGTCTGTTAGCCAGTTGACTTGCTGATTTTTGCTGAAAATTTGAGCCAAATCGATAAACAAACGACTGAGAACAAGCATTTGAATAAAGTCGGAAAAGGGCGGGACTTTTTTATCTATACTGTGTAGATAATCACTAGGCGCAAACAAAATCACAGCCTAACAACAGCCGAGTCAGGCAAGAACGGCGACATAGCATTTTTCTCCACCAGCTGACTTTCCGAGTCCTCCTGATCCGGACTGAACTCAAATGTGAAGTTATTTGGCGGCGGCAGGGCCTTTCTTCTGTTAGCCACCAATCTAGCCAACGAGGACACTTGCGGCTTGGTGTTTACCAACATGCACACCCACGGATGCGCGCTGCCCCAAAAGGCCATAGCCAACTCTGCCGCGTTGATTAGTAAAACTGCCACACCAATCCTAAACTGCGCAACTACCGTAACCAGCTGCAGCGCCAACGACAGTCCGCAGACCAAAACTGTATTCAACACCGCCGACGGGACCAACATTCTGGTCAAATTGACGGTCTGCCACAGCTGAAACCTCTCGGAGAGAGGGTGCAAAGCCCTGTTCACCCCTTCTGCATATCTCTGCTTGGCTCTCAGCCACAAAGCAACCAACAGAGCCAGACCCAGCACCCCTAGAAAGGCGTAGATCGACCAGATTAGAACGAAATCGGCAGTTTTAGTCACGGCCGCCGGGTGGCAATAGCAGAGCAGGTAGGTGTGGTCAATTTTGAGAAACTGATTCAATAGAGTCAGCGGCCCCGATAGCCAGAAAGCGGCTAGCACCAGCACGGCGCAAATCGATATTTTCCTTCCTTTGTCCTCAGTGGCCGGCGTTGTGAATGCGAAAATTCTTTCCACTGCCAGCAGAAACATGCAGAGTAGGGTCATGGTTGCACAGCAAACATTGGGTGCTTGAATTAATAGACAGGTAGAGGGTTTGAGGGGGTGGTAGCCGTCTCTGGCCACTGCTAGATTGTAGGGCAGAAATCGGAGAATTTGGATTAGATTGTAGAGAAATAGACAGAGCGATATGTTGAAGAGGATTGCCTTTGCGTCGCGCGCCAGAACGGCGCTTTTAGTCAGTCGTTTCATTAGAATTAAGTTGCCGACCAAGCCGGGAAAGGAAATGACAGTGCCTAGAAAAGACACAGTGACGAAAACGGTCTCTTCTTTCAGTCGCGGACACGAACTGCCGTTAACGGCCAACATTAAGCCAAGCTAATGGCTTGCGGTGAGCTATAGCGTACGCCCACACTGGGGCAGGGTGGCAGAAATGAACAAGAGAATTAGATATAATGGCTGGTGGGGTTCGCTCAGGTGACAGAACGCTCGCCTAATCGTCGTTCATTTATTATTGAAGCATGTGACGCACTTTAACAGCGGCGCTCGGCTGAGAGTGCCTTTAATTAGGTAGAGACAGGAGCGTATAAACAGACAGGTAGAGTAGAACCCCTTATGCTGCAACTTCAGCTTAGATGTACTAGAGGGTTTGGAGGGCTACTCCTCTAGCTGGAAAGGCCAACCCTTACTTAACCCCCCCACCACCACCGAGACAGGTTATGGACACACCCCGACCCAAAACTACAAGTACTAGCAGTAGCTCCAGTATACTGTTGCCAACATACATGTAACAGATCATCCGCCGAACGGGGAGAGGGGTTGGGGGTCTGGCGCCGGCCGGGAGGGTCTGAGCCCAAATTTTGGGAGGGGGGTTGGGCACTAAAGATGCTCAAAACTCGAAAAAATCGCAATTTTTCGGCTAAAAATGGTCAAAAATCGCTAATTTGGGTGAAATACAGCTACAAAGTGCTGTTTCACAGGCGATTTTGGTAATTTTTGTGTCTGAAATTGCAAAAAATCGCAAAAATCACTAATTTTTAGCCTAAAATTCGCTTGAAAAGCGTTTGGAAACCGAATGGGCGCTTGCACTGCTAATATTTAAGAGAAATCGGTATTTTTGGAAGACATTTTTGTCATTTTTTGCTTGTTTTTAGCTCTAAAACGCTATTTGGCAGCTTAAAATAGCGATTTTTAGCGTCCTTACTGAAAAAAACCTGCTAAACTCATTCTTATTTTGGACTCATTCTGAAAATTATTTGGTATTGTTTATTAGGTATTGGGGTCTTCAATATTGGGTATTTGGTTTTCTGATATTGTTTCATCTCTGCACTAACGTACGTACTCAGGTCATCCGCCGATGGCGGAGAAGGTTGGGTGTTTAGCGCCGGTTGGGGGCCCGAGGCCAAATTCTAAAGGAGGGGTCTAGTAGTGTACTAAGAAACGCCGAAAAATCGAAATTTTCGGCTAAAAATTGCCACGGTGTAGTGGGTAAATGGGAACGGAACCGGAGCTGTCTAAGCATCTGATGATGACAGCAAAGGGGAGGGACGTGTGTAGTTGTAGGCAGGGGCTCTAATAAGAGAGCTGGATGTTCTGAGCTGTCCGAAAGGACGTGGCACTTAAACTAACACCACTTAAGCGAAGTCGTAGCACCACTGTATCTACGTCCATGCAGTATTGTGTTTTACTTTTTCCATGTCGCAAACTTACGAACAAACCAAACCGAAACAATACACCTACGATACGAATTAGAAGCACGGCTTACACCCCGGAGGCCGGGAACAGTGACGGACCCGAATTATCCGGTTAGCTTGGCAGCATTTCTCATAGATCTGACAATGTTGCTTTTCCGCTAATTCGATGTTGTTGACGTCTTTCGGTCGCCAGCGCCATTGAGCTGAGACAACGGTGAATGTTAATAAAAAGAGGAGGAAAACAGTTGACAACATTCTGTCTACGGAGAGATTTCCAAGATTAGCTTGGAAGGCTTTGGACTCTTCTCATTGACAGCGATAGAATGGCTCTAAAACGAAAGCAGTCCGATATTTCCCTAGAAACCCATATTCCAAAGCCTATGCAAAGAATCGGACTGTGAGAAATTCCCTAAATTAGAGTGTAGAGCAGCTTCATACCCCGGGTATGGCGGAAACCGAACGCAAACACGGTTGACCAGAGAATTTTTAACCAAAAATAGTTGTTCACTCAGGCATTCTGAGGCCGGACCTTCACTTGCACATCGGATTGGTGTAGTTTTCGGCAGAGATACAGGTGTTTGATGCCGAGTCTCATTTCACGATGTCGAACGCTGTAGATGAGAATGTTGCAGAGCGGGTTAAAGTTGCGAATTTCGAACTGGTGGCTGGCCACGAAGTACAGTATCCAGCCGCAATACGGTATGTCCAAAAGAGCCTCTTCTTCACCGTACTGATGAGACAAAATTATGACTATTCTGAAAATTGCACCTTCACGCGTTCACGCTCCATTGCTAAAAAGCGAACGTAAAAATTGCTACTTTAAAAGCACGAACAATTTCTGTTCGCCTCTTTCAGTCAGGCACTTAACGTCGTTTATGGTACTGGCACCACATACAGTATGGTACCGGTACATAAGCTAGTGGCACCATACATAGCACCGGTACCATAATGGTACAAAATTTGAAGGGAGTGGTACCATATACGGTATCAGTACAGATTCCAGTGCCAAGGTAGGGGTAGCATGTATGGTTCCAGTACCATAAACGGCATTAACTGTCTGACAGTCTTTATGTTGACAATGTGTGGCAACCCAACCTTTTATACCTGGGCAGAACTTCCAGAATGAAGGTAAGCAAAGCTGAAATTTCCAAAGTTTTTGTAATTCTCCGTTGTCTTTTCAGTCGTTCGATAGTGCGCGTTCTGCTTAGTCCTCTGGGCAGCTTTCGGTCTCTCATTTTGCCGGCTACCAGTGCAAAGATTAGTACAGATATGAATCTATAACAAAGTAACAACTATATATACAATATACAGGGTGTGCCAAAAAAACAACCCAGCAGATTTGTCGCTGTAGCAACCGCAAATCTCAACCGATTTGAATGAATCCTTTTTAAATGAAAGATAAATAAATCCTTAAAAGACTGCTGAAATCTTCATTAATGTACTCTGCTTAGTTCCTGAGATATTGGCTCTCGAATCAAAACAGTGATTTTGGCAGTGAACAAGAGGGATTTTTTTATTATTCTGCACTTCGTAATAAAACGGATTCCTGCTACTGCTAAGGGCTCTTGGAGGCTTTACAGGTGACACAGAAACTCGGTTTACTTCAACACTAAAGTATCATTAGCCCCAGCAGTAGGAATCTGCTTTATTATGAAATGCAACGGAATCGCTCTTGTTCTTTGCCAAAATCTGTTTCGACTTAGAGGGCAAATATCTCAAGACCTAAACTGTGAATCGCAATAAAAATTGCACCAATCTTTGAAGAATTTATCAGTCTTTCATTCAAAAAAGGATTCATTCAAATCGGTTCAGATTCATGGTTGCAAAAGTAAAAAATCTGCTGGGTTGTTCTTTATCACTCTTGTTCATTGCCAAAATCTCCGTTTTGACTTTGAGGACAAATATCTCAGGAACTAAGCAGGCTATCTTAATAAACAGTGCATCAATCTTTCAAGAATTTATTTATCTTTCATTTAAAAAAGGATTTATTCAAATCGGTTGAGATTTGCGGTTGCTACAGCAAAAACTATGCTGGGTTGTTTTTTTGGCACACCCTGTATATCAAAATCATTAAACTAAACTTCAAAGACGGACAGAAAACAAATTTCCTAAACTTGGTCTGAAAGCCACCCAGTCTTTTACCCAAAGGCAGTCTCGGCGAAGTTGTGGTAATTCCACATTCCCATGTAAGCTGTGTGACCACAATGAAGCGTGTAGAGTTGGCGAGTGTCTGCCAATGCGTCGACTACCAAAACTGCTAATATGGTCAAACCGTGCACATACGGAATGAGTACCAAAAAGCGCAGGTAGCCATTGCGCACCCAGTTCAGATACTTCAGCGGCCAGACCACGACAAACAACCTGAAATCCGGTTTGAAATCATTTGAGTTGGTGATTTTGTGAGCTAAATCTTCAATGTTTCGCTTGTTGTAATGAAATTTAGCCGTTAGCAGACGAACCTGTCCACAGCAACAATGCATAACATCAGTCCATTGACATGAGGACACAGCATGAACAAAACGGTCCAAGGTGTCATTAGACAACCACGACGGGACGTCAATTCTCCGATTCTGCCCGAACAGTATAAATTCCCTCTTCCTATGCTACTCGTTAGAGCGCCCAGCCCTGTCAGCATGTCTGAGGATGCCAAACCTGGAGGTCTAAGAGGCTTTGCGATAAGAAGAAGCAAGGTGAAAGTTTACCCGCAATTGTCGTAAACTCTTTGCTTTTTCGCAGCACATTCTGATGGACGAAGTAGGTTAGAAGAATGGTCAGATTAACCCAAACCAGCACAACACCCTGTACTGCTCTAACCAAGTATTTTCGGATGAACCTGTCAGTGTTAACACTCTGAATTGAAAAACACTCTGTACTAGCGTTCATTTTTCCCGTTACTGGATTGAGTTAGGTTATGAAGTTTGCGTGTTAATGACAGCTGGTTTGAAGCAACGCAATGTTTTAGAAAGGTCAACGGCGAGGAAAGTTGGACTATAAGTGATTTAGATGGTTGGAAACAAGTAAATTGTGCCACAGATCACTCGAAGCGTAAGTCTGTCAAGTTCATTCACCGACTGTTTGCCTTGCGCGCTGTTTTTCTCACCAAAAACTGATAAAACGGTTGTCTTTTCACTGTTCACTACTGTTATTTTAATATATTAATATTAAAATAAAACTATTATTAATACTGCCATTTTAATAGTATTAAATCTATATTAATATTAAAATAGAGGACCTACTATTATATTAAATTAAATTAAAAATACAAAGAGTGGCTGAATATTAAAATTTATTTTTAATAGTATTTTAATAGCATTTTAATAGTTTGACCTTGTTTGACAATGAAGGAGTTTCCTACAATACTAGAATTTAAATCAGAATTTTACCTCAGAAAATGATAAAAATTGAAGGTGTCTGAGACAGCCCTCTGAATCTCAAATCTTGGAAACTGTGTGTGGAACTTTTCTCAGTAATAGGCATGAATGACAAAACGACCTTAATCTACTCAATAACCTATGTGACAGTCTTTTCCTGTTAAAAATGTCTCTATAACAACTATTCAGCTGAAGTCATTTTAAAAAGAATGGTCATGAATTTACAGAGAAAAATGCTTCTAAGTTGGATCCCTGATTAAATTTTCAACCTACACTAGCAATTTCAAGCAAAATATGTTGTTTCACCAATTCACTAAAGTGTGTCCAAAACTTTTTAAGTTCATTTTAGAATCTGCTATTAAAATGCTATTAAAATACTATTAAAATTGTTATTTAATAGTATTAATATTAAATCTAAATTAAAACTAACAGGGGACTATTATATTAATATTAAATTAAAATTATAATCGGCTAGTTCTATTATATTAATATTAAATTAAAATAAAATTTCACTATTAAAATAACAGTACTGTTCACGCGCTGGAAAATGGTGCCGATTTCACGGCCACCACTACACCTTTTCTTTTCCGACCTTGATTTTACTATAAATATCCTGAGTTCCCGGCTCTAATCCGTTCATTCAGTTTACTATACAATACATGTACGTTTCGCGTCGAGACTAAAAGCTATGAAACTGTTTATTGCAATGTCGGTTTGTTTGGTAGCCGTATGAGCCATTCCAATGAATAACGGCCTGGCAGGCGATCCTGAAGTTCAATGTGGTCCAACATCGATTTACTGTAAACTTCAATGCCCAAAATCCGTTTGAAGTTAGATACTGTTTATTGGTGATTTTCCTTGTTGATCTTTATGTTTGATTCAGGAAAGGTCTACACCAAGAACCATTTCAATGAAGATGGTTGCAAAAGCGTCGGTGAACCAAGGATCGAACTGGCGTTTGAATCGTGCGGAGTGACTCGCCAGAGGTCACTGGAACCGAACGGCGTCTTCGTGTCAGGAACTGTCATCATCAGTTTCCATCCGACCTTCCTGACCAAAATCGACCGAGCCATCCGCATCCAGTGTTTCTACATGGAAGCCGATAAGACTGTCAGTCAGGAACTGGAAGTCAGGTAACCAATCAGCTGCCTCTCTGAGAGACCAACCAATCAGCTTACAGCATGCTCACCACTGAACTGCAAACACTTCAAGTGCCCATGCCTGTGTGTCCGTATGACATCTTTGATGGAGGACCCACTAGGGAAACAGTCAGATACACGATCATTGGACAAAACGTCTACCACAAATGGACCTGCGACACCGGCACCAGTGAGTGAGAAGTAAGGTGGTATCGAATCGATTTATCGATAGATTCTTCAGCTGACACCTTCTACATGGTGGTCTATGACTGCAAAGCTGATGACGGCGCAGGAGACGTGATGGCTGTGCACTGGACAAGTTCCTCCTCAACAACCTGGAATACCCGACCGACCTGATGGGAGGGGTGGAGGCCCACATGTTCAAGTGTGCAGACCGCGCCAACCTCTACTTCAACTACCAAATCAGAATCACTGTCAAGGAGCCCAGGAAAGAGTGCGCCAGATCCAGCTGTCCCACTCTCAGACGCAAACGGTCGGCCAAGAAAGAGAGGCCCTTAGGAATTCTGGATGTGTTCAGTGAGGGTCTCCAAGTGGCCGATGTGGATTTGAGCGAGCCCTCCAAGTTCATCCATCGGCATTCCAGACAGCAGCAACATGTTGCTGCTAGACAAACAGTAGCCAGTAGGGCTTACTGTTTAAGTGGAATGGGTGTGGTTTTTGTAGTTTTGTTGGGCATTTTTGTTTGTTGTCACTGCAGGATTGATGACTGTGTTGTTGCTGAAAAGGTTTAAGCTTAACTACTAGCTGATAGAGATCGCGATTTAGAATTGTTTAGCCAGTCAATAGCTTCTCTGTGCATTTCTCTAATGGATAGGTTAGTGGCTTGTATAGCAAATCATTAGTGTATGTAGTGATAGAATTTGAATACAAGTAAATTTTCAGCTGTAAATCATAATTTTAATAAACACTTTATCGGGCCAAGTCAAGCCCAAAAACTTGGCACTTGCTTTACTGTGTATTGGCCATACGTACAGCACGTTATGTACTACAGCCCATGTGCGCATAGCTTGTAATCTCTGAACGCCAGAGTAGGAGAGAGAAAGGAGGGGTTACGGTTAGGTAATAGGAGCAGCTAAGCTTCATTGATTCCTAAGGTCCCTTCCCGTCCCTTCCGTTGCCTTTCTAAAATACGTATTCTGCTTGTTCTTTTGCATTTTTTCATGTTCGCTATCTTCGTCGTTTAATTTTTTCTCCGAAAAAACAATGGCGGAAAATAGCGCGGCTATTCTTAATTTCACGAAGACCGGCACCAAGCGTGTTTCATACAGTAGCTCATGTTCTGTTAATTTGAAATGGATTTGGATGCAAACAACGCTCCTTTCAGAGATTACAAGCCCAAGCAGAATACTCTTTAGCTCCTAAACCAAATTTGTTCAAGACAATCTTGCCATTGATTGAGCAGACGCGCTGGCGCTTAAGCCGGTCCACCACTGGTGAAAACCCTTGCAGGAACAATTTAGTCGGAGGTGACTATTCATTACTGGCTTTTCACAATTAGCCTAATTCAAAGAAGGTCTAATCATCTATTCTTTTCTCCCACTGCCTGAGTGGGTGGTCGAGTTGATGGCACTCTGCTAGCCACCTGCCCATGATCACTCATTAGCGACCTCTCATAACCTTTAACTACCATCAACTAAGGCTTTTCTCTGAGTGAGAGCAGGTTCCAAGTCCGGCCATGCAGCAGTGTGACTACGTCTGCATGGGAGAGTGGCTGCTTCACGCAGTCTCAGTGGTCTCAGTTGCCCTCTACACTTTGATAATAATTCTCATCTCCAAACAACACCAGAACCAGTTCAAGAAAGCGTTCTGGCAGCTCTGTATAAGCATCTTCGTGGCAGACATGTTCTATATGAGCCACTATGGCTTCAATCTGCTAGTGAACAGGGGCTACGCACCAGCTTGGCTTGTGGACAGCGGCAACTTTCTAGCATGGCTGATGTTGGGCCCAAAACCGGCCATTCAAGTCAGTCAATATATGGCTGTGGTCAGTCTCAGTCTGAACCGGTTTGTCACTATAAATAAACCCAATAAGGTACTGCTTCTGCTCTTGCGCGAAACCATGCATGCAAGTAGACCAGTTGTTACAGTCAGGCACTTAATGCCATTTGTTATGGTCTGAGTCTGAGTGGGTCTGACCATAGTGCTCGAACGTGGGGTGCCTCTACAATGTGGTCTTAGAGCGAAGATGGCATCAGTTTTAAACCAATTAATTTCAAAATGCTTAGTTGTGGACTCGCAGAATGACACTTGTATGCATCGGCGCACAGTGGACAGCCGCAGTAGCTGTCCTGTGTATCCACATGCCACTACGATTCCTTCTCCAACCAAACCCTCAAGTAGCTGAAGGGTTTGTGGCCACTGTCCACAAAGATGACATGAAGCAGGTGAAGGTCAGAGGAAAGGTCACGCTGTTGCAGGGCTAATTTTCAGGCCGGTATTCTCTTGTTCACCTTGATCGGGCTAGCAGGCATAGCACGCGTGCTGCTGCTGCTAGTGCTCTATATGGCGATGTTCTATGAAGTGTACAAGAGCCGTCAGAGCAACAACCAAATGGATCGAGTGAAGCCGAGCCTACTGGTCATTGCAGGGGTGTTAGCTCTGTGTGATCTGGCCGTTGTTGTCTACGTGCTGCTGCTGTTGATTTGGATGAATTCCTCCCCACACCATAGTCTGGATGAGGTTCGCCAGTGGTCGTTTTGGGGCAACTCAATCCGCGCCGTCTATGCCTGGGCCAATGGCTGGCTGTTGCTCTGTTCTCGTCTTGTTAGGAAAGAGTTGAAGTCCATTGTCAAATGCTCTAAACCGCAGCCTGCCAAGCAGAAAAACATCATAACTAACGTTCGTTGAGATGGGTTTCCTTCGACACAACAACGCCGGACATAGTTATTTTGATAGTCGGCATTGCACTTGCATATGGATTTTATTTCGGTTTAGATGGTCTGCTTTGTATTTAGTATCTATCTGTCTTGTGACATGTATACTTTCGCTAAGGTGAAAACATTTTATTTCCATGAAAACTGTTCACATAGTATCAATCACTTGTGCATTTGTGCAGTATAATGCATCCAGGAAGACAATAGATAAAACAAGGTAAGAGGCCTATTACCCAGCCACCACCTTTCACTCCACATACATAGAGCTGTAGGTGATTTGGCAGCTGTTGTTTTTTTTAACATTTTCACCAATCCCTTCCCACCCTAACCTCCTTATGCCTCTTGCAGTAAATGAACAAGTCAAACAAAGGATTGGCGGCCAGGCAAATTCGCGTTATCGGTTTTGCTTTCTTTTGTAGTCTAGCGACAGCCAGTCAAGCACTGGCAACATGGCCAACAATGCAATCAGCAGCAAAAAGGTGATGCCAACCGTCATACCAACACTAACCGTCATTCTATGCTTATGCTGGAATGCGATGTTTGCTTTGCGGTCAAGCCTCAATTTGATTCCTTTAACCACTGTTTACATGCGTACACAAGAAGCACCACCACATACACCAACAGACTGCAATTCAACAAGCCAACACTCACACTGGCCTGGAACAAAAGGGCCGCCTGCTTCTGGACAGCAGTTTCTGCAATACATCAAGCTCTCAGAGCCCCAGTTGCACAACAATTGCAGTGCAGTGTGCAGTGCTTTAAAGCTGAATGATGCTGTTCACTATCAAGCTTGTGGTATCTCAACGGTGCAGTGACGGCCAACAGCCGTTCCAAGCTCTGTACTACGAACACCGTGAACTGTGCTACACCGCTGAACAGGGCCAAAATTATGTGAGCTGAGGTTAAGCAAGAGTGCTGGATGAAAGGATAGGCTGCTAGACCTGTATGTAGTCTGTGCAGATGACTGTCTGCCTGCGCAAAGCTGGCCAGACCAAAGATCGGGCAGGTCACGCATGCCTGTGCCATGCAACAGTGCTACCAGCAGAAAGTTGAACGCTCCTTCAGTCAGTTGGACTGCATCGATTATGTAGTTTCGATTATCCCACTACTTCGTCAGATTCGACATCAACTTGCCTCGGTTGATGGGTTATTACTGGAGCGTAGCCTCTGCTGCTCTTGTTTCTCTTACTCAAGCAATCTTGCAATATGGACACTCGTTATCGAAATTACAGGCAGTAATTCGAAGGACAGGTGGCAGTGTTGATTGCGCTTGGCTTCAATTGAATAAGCTTTATCAAATGCATCCGTTGACGCATGCAGGCATTATTACTTTGCTATACTTGTATGGCATCCCACCGATGGATGGCGCATGGAAATGAGCACCAATAAAGTAGGAAGAGAAGGAATTCATCGCGTTTTTATTTGGCTTCAACAAGTACAAGTACACATGTTTTGATCTCAGTAGTCTGACAACACACACCACCCCACACAGTCAAAGCAAAAGGACAGCGAACGACTATATAGATTAAAAAATATTCCAAAAAATATTCACTCAAACGTTTTGTTCTTGCTCAGTAACTGTGAAAGAAAAGTTTTGAGAATAAAGTGTACATACATAAATACGTACTATCTACAACGAGTCTGGAGGGTAGGCAGGCACCCTAATATAGGCTCGTTTACTGTGTAACATTCACTTATTGTTCTTTATACTCCCACTCTGATTTTGGGGTTTCAGTTTTCTGACTTTTGTGTGAGATGTCGGTCTTAACAGCAATTCTATGCAATTTCTAACTTCGCCGCTCAGCGCAATCACAATAAAGGGACCGAGTATAAAATTGGCCAAATTAACACCTGCGTAGAAGACATAAAACACTAGCGAACTGGGAAACTCCCCTTTGATTATGATCAGCAAATGCATTCCTGCCATCAGGACCATGCTCACACTCATTAGGCCGCCTTGAATGCCCAACTGAATTTCAGTTTTGAGGTCTGAACTGAGATCTAAAAAGAAATAATCACTGTTAAGCAAAAGATAAGGATTGCTGCGCAATTTAAGAAAACGCGCTAAAACGCATCGAGCATTATTGTTCGCGGTTCACACTCTGGGACACTTGCATACAAGGAAACCACACACCCCAGGAGTAAAAGGTTGCTTAGCCCTTTTATATACGTTGTAAGTGTTGGCCGAAAAAATACCGCTTGGCCTTTTTCGAGTTTTCCGAATAATTTCAAATGGCCGCCATTCCGTCAATTTTCAACCGAATTAAACGATTTTAGGCACGATTATTATTTCTTACAGTTTGTTTTGTCCAAATCCTAGCCTTCCGTAGCCTGGAGTTATGCCCTTCCAAAATGAACTCGCCCGAAGTTTTAGCGAAAAGCTCAACTCCGAAAACAGCTAAGAAATACGTCGCAGACACCCTAAATTTACACCTAATCCAGGCATATTTTTATCATAATTTTCTATACAAAATTCTTCCAAAAAATTCCTGAGGGGGGTAGCGGCCGGCTGAGGGGGGGTAGGTCAGAGGCTGAGGGGGGCCAACCCCCCTCAGCACCCCCCTTTGCCCATGTCTGCTCTGCCATACAAGAAGGTGCGTCTGTTGGGCGGATATCAACAGCTAATCGGTGATGGCCAGGGCGAGAAATACAAAAAAAACAGTTTTACCTTGCAAGGGCCCATAACATTTGCGTTGCAGCAAGCTAATGATACTAGCAGTGTAGAAGATGAACAAGGCCAACCCTGAACTGCTGCTTACTAGTACTTCGGTCAGTGCACGCACAGTGTAAACAGTTCCTTCCGGTTGGTACAGTACCATGTCCAGTGTTGTACTGTTGTATGTCCAGTAGCCCTAAAGCTCTACTTGTGGTCGGCTTGCACTGGCTTTTACTAAATAGCTCTGACAGACTGGGAAGGTGCCACCGTACATCGGCCGGGGTGAATGGGGTTTGCCCACACATCAACTTGGGCTTGATCCCCTCCCCAAACGACCCACCCCACCCACCCACCCACCTGGAGCCGACTTTTGTTCCTGACCCACCCACCAAAATCGCTACGACCCTCCAAACCGGCAGACCCACACCAAAATTTTCGAATTTTGACTACCCTCAACCCGTTTTTCCGGCCCATGTATGGATGCTACCTGTTTGCATTGACCGGGTGGCAGTTTGCCAGTCCACCAAAGTCTATATTGAGTTGTTGGCAGCAAGTTAGTGCCAGTTAGTTGTTTGGGTATGGAATTTTATGAATCGGTTCGATATTCGAAAAAATAACGGTATACCGGTATTTATTCGGTATTTCCTGAAACTGTTTTGCAAAGTCAAAGCAGTGGAATTTCCAAGGTCCAAAGCTAAAGATTTAGCAATTTCCAAGGACAGAGGCTAAAAAATTAATCAAAAACAAACGAATTTATAGCTTTCAGGCATTTTCTGAAATTATTTTTAGTTTCACTAGTAAAAATAGTTTTTATAAATAATTTGGTAACAAAGAAACGTTTCCTTCCATGTGTACCATTAAGGCTTCCCTAGTGTACATACAATATTTGTAAAGACCTAACCAACAGTGACAAATTGAAACTATTACACATCAATATGGTACGTACGTACAGATTTGATTAATAAGGAGCAGTGTGAAATCAAGCCAAAACTATACTAGACCTTTCTAATAAAGCAACTTTGATGGGTGGTAGGGTAATTGAGGAACAAAAATCCTTCAAATTCGATGTTTTGGAAGGATATACCGTTGTCAAGTAAATTAAAATTAAAATTAAATTAAATTCGAAAATAATTTACTTCCGAAGAGTAAATTAAGTGGCAAGTAAATTAAAATAAAATTAAATCTCTGACGAAAATGGCGAAGCAAGTAAAAAGTAAATTAAATTAGATCGAAAAGCCTGAAAAATTTACTTTTAATTTACTTCTAATTTACTTGTAATTTGCTTCATTGACTGTGGTAGTCTTGGCTCTCGCATGTAACTTTTGTGTGATCCTGTGCCTTTTCTGTCTGTCTATTTAACGACAGAATGTACATATGCTCTCACTGTTGCGAATGGAAACCCAGCTGCAATGCAGCAGATCATTCAACACAATTTTCTCTGAAATCTTAATTGGAATCCTATACTACATATAGAATGTGAAGCTACAGTTTTCGTGCAACCATCACATACATCACAGGTCATCTGCCGAAGGGGGGTTGGGGGTTTGGCGCCGGCCGTGGGATGTAAACCCAAATTTTGGGAGGGGTTGGGCACTAAAAACCCTCAAAAATCGAAAAAAATCGTAATTTTTTGGCTAAAAATCGTCAAAAATCGCTAGTTTCGGCTGAAATACAGCTAAAAAGTGCTGTTTTGCAGGTTATTTTGGCTATTTTTGTGTCTGAAATTGTTAAAAGTCGCAAAAATTTGCTCAACAAGTTATTTGCCAGAAAAATTGGAGGGGGTCGGGAAAATCGTTTTGGGGGTCCCCATCCGGGGGGTCTGGCCAAAGTTGGGTGGGTGCAGACCCCCAGACCCCCTGATACATGTATGCACTGATGCATGAAAACCCCTTTGTTTCATCAAATCCCGGTCTGTCCATAAGTTACAGTGTTAGCCAAAGCTTTACATCTGTTGCGTTGCTCCTAGAAAAATAATTATAATGCATTTGTGAACAACTGATTTTACCAAAAACATGAAGCTTAACAAATCGATGGAGTTAGATTCATAGTGCCATCAGTTTACTAGAAATCCATACTCAGACATTTGGTGATTTTGTGGTATTTTCGGCAATTTTTTTGCATAGAAAAGTAAATTAGAATTTAATTAGAAGTTGAAAGTAAATTAAAATCAAATTAAATTGTTGGTAAATCGGTCAAAGTAAATTAAAAAGTAAGTAAATTATTTTGCGGAGGTGCAAGTAAATTAAAAAGTAAGTAAATTACTAAACTAATTTACTTGACAACGGTAGAAGGATATTCTGAATAGAATGGACTTCTGCATGCACAAAATGTCCAAGTTACAACGAAAACATATTGAATTTCCATAAGAAATGCACTAAACTGGATAAAAATGTCGATTTGCAAATACCTTCAGTAGGTATTGCCAAAATAATCGGTATACCGGCTACGGGTATTTATTAAACCTGGAATCGGTAGGTATTTATTTGGTAGGCATTCCCAAAAATACCCAATTTTCTGTATGGGTTCGGTCAGTGTCCCCAATCAACAGTAGTGCTAGAACAATTCACCTACCTGACACTGAGGATGAGCCGTCCATAGTGCCATCATCAGTGCATACAGCCACTGTGCGTAAATCGATATCTGAGTGTGTATAGGACGCCACAGCTAAAAATTTGCATGCAATGGTGTAGGCTTACATAACCTGCTGAAACTTACAAATACGGCTTGTAGAGGAAAAGCGATTCCTATAAATCTGTTTACAGCTATGGCCAAAAGCATGACACTGCCTCCAGCTATAAACCAGCAACTTACAGGGTACGTAAAAAACCAACCGATCAGATTTTTGACTTAGCAATCGTAAATCTCAACCGATCTGACCGAATGAATCCTTTTTTAATACAAAAAACTTTTGACTTTGAGGCCCAATATCTCAGAGAAAAATTTCACCAATCTTTCAAGAACTCATCTACCGTATCTTTCATTCAAAAATAGATTTATTTAAGTCGGTCGAGATTTGCGGTAGCTACATACGCAGTAAAAAAAACTGCTGGGTTGTTTTTTTATGAATTTGCATACCAAATTCAGTCATACGTGTAGCAACATACCTAACGGCACAGCCAAAGCCATTACCGTTCCGACTGCGTGCAGTCGGGTTAGATACATGGCAACGGCCTCCGGGGCTAGATAAGGTGTGATTAGAGAAATCCCCAACAGAAATGCGGCGATTAAATCGTTGAGACTGAGCGAGCAGAGCATTTGAAAGTAAGAAGAGCTGAAAGGAGATTGATCTCGGTTGCGTCTGATAATTGTGATGAGTAGGAGATGCAAAGGAGCGGCAAGAACTAGAGCTGTACCGCCGCAGAACATGGTAAATCGTCGGTCAGGGTCCAGCAACAGACCCATTAGGAAAACGGCAAGTCCTGAAAATTCAGTTGGGATAACGCTTGTCTTGATTCAGTGAAATCGCTTGAGGTAGTTTTCTATTGATTTGGATCGAATTTTCTGGCTTTATTCTACTAGTGAAGTGAGACTTGAACTCTGGGAGATCTGCAGGTTTTCGTTAAAACTTTTACTTATAACAACAAACAGTTAAACACTTAACGCGATAAACAGATTGTTAAGAAAGTCCGAAAGTCTGTCTGCATCATCTGAAGGAGCGCACCACACGATCAATCGATTGGTTGGTCGCCGGTCAAAAATAAACGGGTACTGTGATAGTCTAAGGTGAGCACGTACAAAGATTGCTTGACCTGCAAAATTTGGAAAACTCCGAAAAAACACTCATGAGATACTTTGCACCTATGTACAGGGTGATTCACATATCCCGCCGGGTTTCGCAAGCTCAGAACTTTTTTGTTTCTGGACCGAATCGGCTGATTTTTGGGCTATGTGGATATACTTAGCATTTTACTGTTTAAAATTTTAGCTTATTTCATCACGATATACCTGAAAACAGGCAATTCTACTGCAGACTGAAATTTCCAACATGGCCTAGTGTTGTTATGACTACTAGTCAAAGTCAAAGTCATAGTTAATACTTTTGTGATATCGCAGTCAAACGAACAGGTAATCAAAGTCAAAGTTTGACTACCTTCGTTACCATAAATACGTTGTCAAACGAAAACCAGATAGTCAAACGGTTTGAGTATGACTACATTTTGTTAAAAGCAGCAGGGTTTTCACCTGCATTTTACCGCTTTTTTTGCTGTTCGCAACTCAATATTTTGCAAACTTATTACGTTTCAAAGAACTTCAGAACACCAAGATCAAATACCTTCTTTTCAAAAAATTTTTAAACGATGACAGGTGTCAGTCAGTGAATCTCTGGTTGATGCAAGATTTTCCATGAGGAAGGGTAAAAAATGGACATACTGTACAGTAAAATACCTTTCTAAAAACGTTTTGCGCAACAAAGAACAACATGAGATGAGAGAACTCAAGAATCCTCTAGGTTTCACATGCAAAAGACGTTTTGTTCCATTTTTGCGGCTATTTTTCTGCAGCATCTTTTTCTTTTGTATCGAAAATTTCGACAGAAAAAAACAATTTTGCACTCATGAGCTCATTTTTGCGGCTAACTATGCAAGTAATTTCGAAGTAAACGATTTACGGCTACAATCACAGCCATTTCAGGTGACTGAACCTAACAAATCGCTGAAAATGTCTATTTGGCTACGTTTTAAAAAGTAGTCAAAGTAGTCAAACCAGTGGTCATAGTAGTCAAATGGTTTGACTACGAAATAGTCAAATTTGAGTACTCCGGTATTGTACTCAAACGGGTGGTAGTCATAGTCATAGTCAAACGGAAATTTTAGGATTGTAACAACACTACTGGCCCTAAATATATTTAGCTTGTGCGTGATTAGGCTAGTGTTTGAGTGTTGAAAAGATTCTTATATCATAGTGGGTTGACGCCTTATTCACTTTTCAACACAAACCGACATTTTTAGCAGTTGTGATAGCTTTATCAGTGAAGGAACGTGCAAAATGCGCTGTGCAGTTTGATGGACCAAAAGCATTGAGATTGTTCCGCCTACAAATTGGGATCGAACGCGAGCGACCAAGAGATACCAGCATCCGCCGGTGGCATGAATGGTTGATCGAAGAGGGCGGTCTGTCCAACAAGATTCGGAAAAGCGTTCACCAACCAGCGTGGAGGGTGGAACACCACCAGCGGCTGCAGAAAGTGATTGAAAACAGTGACCACCACGTTGAAGTGCATAACTAGTGACGTAGTGCATGGAATTTGTTAAAATTCGAAACATTAAAATGCGAAGTGTGTCCACACATCATATTAAAAAATCAGCCGATTCGGTCAAGAAATAAAAAAGTTCTGAGCTTGCGAAACCTGGCGGGATATGTGAATCACCCTGTATGTTAAAATTTGCGGTCTGAAATTACTGGTCAGTTCATTTCGGAAGGGCATAACTCAGAGCTACCGAAGGCTAGCGGGCTAAGATTTGTTGGCCAGACTAAACTCTTAACAAATAGTAATAATAATCGTGCCAAAATCTATTCATTCGGTAGAAAATTGACGAAATGACGCAAATTGAAAAATATTTAGGAAACGCGAAAAATGGCCATTCTTTTGGCCCGTACTATGTACATTCCAAATCCACAGCCATGCATGCTCGAAAGCGTGACTTGTTACCTACGCGCGGCGCGAGAGAATAAAGTGACGAATTGAAAACTACTGTTGATCGGGTATACCCATACCCATACCCGAAACTGGGTATTTTTGAGCAAAACTACCTGAAATTGGGTATACCCATACCCGGGTACTTTTCGAAATACCCATACCCGGGTATACCCGATTTTTTGAAAAATACCGGGTATTTGAATGGGTATTTTTTAGAAAAAATCGCGCAAACATACGTTAATTTCTGTCCAACCTCTGCAAAAATTCTCTCAATGAAATGTTTAGAAATAGAAATACAGTTTTTGCCATCCATCATGCAGTCATATACATACTGTTTCGAAATGGTTGGTTATGCACCTAATTTGTTTCAAGAATTGTATAATTAAGCATTTTGGCTTTTTTATTTTATGCATAAAACACCATGAAAACATCTTGCTGAAAAACCTTTGAGGGCTCAGAAAGTAACGCGGTGGGTTGTCTGCACCTCACCCGAGTTAGGCCAGATCCCCGGATGCCCCCCGAGACGATTCATGGCATGGCAAGTCATTTTTTGAGCAAATTTTTGCAAATTCAGACACAAAAATTGCCAAAATCGCCTGTAAAACAGCACTTTTCTATAGCTGTATTACAGCCCGAATTAGCGATTTTTAACCATTTTTATCCGAAAAATTGCGATTTTTTCCATTTTTGAGCGTTTTTTAGGCCCAACCCCTCCCAAAATTTGCGCTCACAGACCCCCTGGCCGGCGCCAGAGCCCCCACCCCCCCTTCGGCGGATGACCTGTTACAAGTATACCCATGCCATGACCATGGATGCCGGTACCATATATGTTACCACTACCACATATGGTACGAAATTTGAATGAAGTGGTACCATATATGGTACCGGTACAGTTACCAATTCGAAGGTAGGGGGTACCATGTATGATGCCACTACCTTAAGTAGCGGTACCATATATTGTAGTGGCACCTTATATGGTGCCAGTACCAAAAACCGCGTAAAGAGCCTGACTGCATAAGGCTAATAAATTTAGTGGAACTATAATTAGAAGGTTACAACGTTTCTACCAGTGTTGTGCCGAACGAAAATTTTTCGAATTTAGTTAGTAAAAGTTAGTTACAACTTTTCAAATTTGAATTTAGTAAGTAAAAGTTAGTAACTAAATTCGCTCTTTGAGTTTAGTAAGTTAGTCAAAAATTATCGAGTTACTTAGTTATGAGTTTAGTTAAAATAAGTAGCAGAAATAAGGCCATTAATGCATTTAACCGATTTGTTTTAGCTCTATAAACCTTATTAGGTTCAAAATATTCACAAAATAACAGTATTTCTCATTATTTTCTATAAAAATTTCGAACTATGACCTTAGTTTATCAAAAAGTCCGTATCGGGACAGGAAGAATGAAAAATATAGAAATCTAATTTTAGGCGATCTGTTTTCCTATTCATTGGATTTGGGAAAGAGGGTGGAGATCATACATGTAACAGGTCATCCACCGACGGGGGAGGGGGTTGGGGGTCTGGCGCCGGAAACGCTCAAAAATCGAAAAAATCACAATTTTTCGGCAAAATTCGTGAAAAATCGATAATTTGGGATGAAATACAGATAAAAAGTGCTTTTTTATAGGTGATTTTGGCAATTTTTGTGCCTGAAATTGCCAAAAATCGCAAAAATTTGGTTAAAAAATTGCCAGAAAATAGGAGGGGGCTAGGAAAAATCGTCTCAGGCGGAGGGGGTCTGGCCTAACTCAGGTGGGAGCAGACCCGACCTCCCCTGTTACATGTATGGTGGAGATAGACAGACTTTTATACAGTCGTGCATGTACGTACAGTAGTAACACGGTGGTTACGAGGTTGCCAAAACCAAGCAAAGGCCAGCCTCCAGATCGGAAGCTCAGGAGGATTTCCCAACGGATTTTTCTGGAGCGCAATTTTTGGGCCATTTTTTAAATAATTTTTTCAATTATAGGCAGGACTGCTTGTAAAACAGCGACTTTTAGCTGTGTCTGGGACCGTATTAGCTTTTTTTATGAGTTTTAGTACTCGATCCTGCTCGATTTGGGCTTAATCCTCCTGACCGGACTCAAACCTCGTAACTCCCTTTGGCGGATCGCTTGTACATAGGTAGCTACGTATCATTACAGTATACATATACAATTGCGAATTCCAAGAAGTATTCTGTTTTTTCGCACAATCATTGAAGTTTAAAACCAGTGAATCCTTGTGCCCTCTTTGTGAGAGACCCAAGAATCGAATATAACCTGAATAAGACCCCAGAATTTTTGAGAATTTAGACTCCAAACTAGATACCTATGGCAAAAGCGCAAGCGCCTATCTTTAACACTATAACTAAACTGAATGTTACTAAACTCATAACTAAGTAACTCGATTTTTTACTTAGTAATTTTCTGAAAATGAGTTTAGTTTGAGTTGAGTTTAGTTAAGCGGAATCTGAGTTTAGTTAGTAAAAGTTAGTAACTAACTAACTAACTAATGTTTTTACTTAGTAAATAACTAACTAAATTCAACCGGCACAACACTGGTTTCTACTATGCATTTGGTCTCGATGCTGAGGGAAGTATTTACAGCAAGCTGGAGTTTTATACAACTATAGTAGGTTACCCAGAATCAGAAAGTACTATTAGAAATATACTCCAGGAAACTGATTCGTTTTTTGCCTATGTTAATCTATCAAAGTTCGAAAATTCGCAACTGTGCTAGTAACTGTGAAGTAAAACTGCTAGCTACATTGAGCACATAATATTTGTACAAAAAGCCGATTAAAAACTATTTTTGCAAAACCAATTGAAGTTTGGCATTTTTAGGGAATTTATATTTATTTATGCGATTTTAATGAAAAATACCTGATTTATACCCGATACCCGGGTATTTTTAAAATACCTACCCATACCCATACCCGGGTATGGGTATTTTAAAAAATACCTACCCATACCCATACCCAATTCAGAATCAAATACCCATAGCAACAGTATTGAAAACTGAACCTATTGGTGAATTCTAGGGCTTCAAAATGCAATATGATCCGTCCATGGTCAAAGCTCCATAAGTGCAACGGTTTTCTGGATCCCGAAATTTTGGCTATCTTATATTAACAGCCACGTGGGTCAAGTCTCACAAATTAATGTTAAGCATTTGATCGCACGTTCCAGCGGTGGCTGATTTTCTATGACGCGAGTTACGAAGATGCAACCAAGTAAAGAGCCGCTTTTTATAAAAACCATGCGGCTCCCCTTATAAGGGCGGAACATGAAATTTTTTGACCTATACTTTTTATGTGATGAATCGATAGGTCTTTAGTAGAAAACACCACCCCTGCGGTATTTTTGCTCTCCGATACCTCTTGCGGTATTTATGGCCAAAAACGTGATTTTGGACATTTTCCACTCCTGGAATAGCGTACTTGAACCGATTTAGCTCATATTTTCAGCACAGATTATGCTTACCATACTAATTATGCGTGCCAAGTTTGGGGCTGATCGGTTCACCTTGTCATGAATAGCATCGATTTTAAGTTAAATTTTAAAAAATCGAAAATATTTTTTTCCGCTAAATTCAGGATTTTGCCCATACTTCTAGGGTAGATAGAACTCGTCGCCCTCTACACGTTGGTGTTTTCACTTTTTTTTGGCTCGGCCCCGTTTTTGAGTTACTCATGTTTTAATTTTCGAAAAACAATTTGCGGTATCTTTTTAGAATCATGCACAGTTCTGATACCCCTGAAGCTAGAGCGGCGTGTAGTAGTGCGTTACACGCAGAATTTCGTGAGCTATCCAGCAATATAAGCGAAATCGATGTACGACCTCATACACCAGAATGACGGCGATCCAAAGTTTCGGTCGAAAATGACCCAATTTCGGACAATGTTTCTTTACATGTTTTGACGTCTACCGCCGGGTTGGTGCGTCAAATCGCATAGATTCGGGCATCAAACGATAGCTGAGATTCTCACGATTCAGAAAATGGTCTCATTGTTGCGTTTTATAGCCATTTGATGCTAGTTAAGCCCCGGTAATTGTCTGCTGTTCGGTAACCGTAAGCCATACAACTAGGAAAACAGGTAAAATCGGTGAACTAAAGTGGCACTTCGATAAAAACTTACTTGCATACGAATTGTAGAGCTACTCTAACGCCTTCGATTGATATGTTACCTGATCTAATAAGTCTTTTATTTATATGAAGGGTTTTTTTGTGTCTGCCCCCCACTGCTAAAGGCCGGTGTTGTGCAAATTTCTGACTCCCTACAATTTCTGACTCCCCCTGTACAAAGTATAGGATGGGAGTCACTTATTGTTGCAAATATGTGACTCCCTAGTATTTTCCTTGCAAATTTCTGACTCCCCTTTACAGCTGCACACATAATACACGTATGTACAATAAATACCAATACAAAACAACATACTGTATAACGTAACATGACAAATCACATAACTTTCGTGGCTAGGTTGTAATGGTTTCCTGAATGCACTAGGTAGACAGCATTGTAATTGACCGAAAATTGTTGCTGTTGTGATGGCAGAGGAAATCGGTGCCATTCCTTTCTGTTGCTCGAGTACACAATGATATCCACTTTGAACGCCTTACACAGTGCAAAGATCTCATACTGTGAACCCCACTTTTCCAGTTCCATGGCATCTTTTGCTGGCTCCTCCATTTTTTTCTCTTTGATGTACTGCTCAACTGGTTTCTTAAGCAATGACTCGAATTCACCTTTGTTGGATTCCATCACCTTGCAGACAAGAAGTTGAATCTCTGCATGCAGTTCAGAGTAGTGTTGTTACAATACCAAAATTTCCGTTTGACTATGACTATGACTACCACTCGTTTGAGTACAATACCAAGGTAGTCAAATTTGACTATATTGTAGTCAAACCGTTTGACTACCATGGCCACCGGTTTGACTACTTTGACTACTTTTTGAGACATGGCAAAATTGACGTTTACAGCGATTTATAAGCTTCAGTCACCAAGTGTCAGTCAAAAATGACTTTGACTGAGTGCACAAAGTGTTTACCTTGAAATAAACAGTTAGTTAACTGCTAAAAATTAACCCAGAATTGTTTAATTTTCAAAAATTTCAAGTAAAAAACATCATTCGGAAAGACAGCGCAAAAAATAGGCAAATACCCGGTTTAGTTTGGTGTAAAATCAAAGTAGTTTTTGATTTTTCTCTTGTTCTTCTTTGCTCCATAAGAGAGGTATGGTATTGTACATGTACTGTATGTAATAATTTTCACCCTGACCAAACTGTTTAATTTGCCTTGCATCAAGCAGAGATTTGCTGACTGACAACCCATACATGTAACAGGTCATCCGCCGAAGGGGGATGGGGGTTAGGGGGTCTGGTGCCAGCGGGGGGATGTTTGGCTAAAAATCGCCATAAACAAACCCAATCAGGTAACATTTCTACTAAATGTCTTGCATAAACTTAGACAAATTAACTATAACGGTGTATTTATACGTGTTGGTGCCAAAAATGTCCACCACTTTTTAGAACTTTACTCAAACTAATCATTCTGGGTCACCTGCTTATTGATTTAGCTGAAATTTTCAGGATTCATTACGTTGACAACTGGTTACATGTTGAAGAAGTTTATCGATAATGCATAAGTTTGTTGCCAAAATTCTAACCGGTTCTGGTTTTTTGACCCGAAAAATAAGAATCGAGGAGGTCCACGGAAATTCAAATTTTCTCAGCAATTCAACGCAGTACAGGCCTCAAACTTTGGGCAAAACATACTGACTGGGCAGCCCTCTAGGTCAAAGAGCACCAAAATTTCGGAATTTCAAAAAACATGGTCGAAAATTCCATAAAAATCCCATCTGTAATAAGAATAAAATAAAATAAATAATAAACATTCTGGAATCGAAGCACTGAATCAGTTCAGTTGTTAATCAACACAGATTATACATAGCAGAAAGTTCGATAAATGATTAAACCTGATATTTAAACTCTGTTACACATAATAGAAACCATCATAGAACCACAGTGCTTTTAGCTTTTCGAAAATTTCTGAAACGTCATTTCACCGGTTTTACGAAGAAAAGTCGAATTTTGTCATGTTTTTGAAATTCCGAAATTTTGGTGCTCTTTGACCTAGAGGGCTGCCAAGTCAGTACGTTATGCCCAATGACAATGGCAATCAATCCTGCAAGTTTCAGACCCACACTCTTGGAATTGCCGAAAAAATAGAATTTCCGCGGACCACCCTAATTCTTAGTTTTCAGGTCATAAAACGAGCACGGGTCAGAAAGTTGGAATGGAACCACACTTGTACACTACTGTATCTAAATCTACCCAGTTGTCTTTTTAATTCATCCTGAGAATTTGAGCCAAATCGATAAAGAAATTATCGAGAACGAATCGATTTAGTAAAATTCGAAAAAGGGGTGGACATCTTTTGCCACAATCGCCCTACAGAAAAGTGGCCGGGCGACATGTTTCGACACGAGTATGAATACACCTTAGCGGTTTAGTTGTGGACACGCAGAATGACACTGGTTTGTGTCTGTACCCAGTGGATAGCTGCACTGGCTGTTCTGGGCATACACGCCCCACTTCGATTCCTCCTAAAACCAAATCCTCAAGTTTACGGGGGTTTTGTCGCCACACTCTACAAAGGCGATACCAAGCAGGTAGCACTATATGTTGACTATGCTGACGTTCGGGGTCTATGGTACCCCTACCTTCGAATAGGTACGGGTGCCAGCACCATATATGGTACCACTCTGTTCAGATTTCGTACCATATATGGCACCGGTACCATATGGTACCACCACAGGCCCCAAACGTGGGGGTACCATATATGGTACCACTACCCTAGGTACCGGTACCATATATGGTGCCGGCACCTTATATGGTGTCGGTACCATAAACGGTGTTAAGCGCCTGACTGTTATAGGCCGGTATGCTCTTGTTCATCATCATCGGGGTGGCAGGCATAGCGCGCGTGCTGCTGCTGGTGGTGCTGTATATGGCGATGTTCTACAAAGTCTACAAGACCCGCCAAAGCAAGAACACGATGGAGCGAATTAAGCCAAATCTACTGGTCATCGCAGGAGTGTTGGCTCTGTGCGACGTGGCTCTGGTAGTGTACGTGCTGTTCTTGATAGTACGTCTGAGTTCTAGTAACCGTCTACATCTGGATGAGGTTCGTCAGTGGTCGTTTTGGGGCAACTCCATCAGAGCCGTCTACGCCTGGGCAAATGGCTGGCTGTTGCTCTGCTCTCGTCTTGTTAGGAAAGAGTTGAAGTCCCTGCTCGAATGCTCTAAACGGCAGCCTGTCAAACAGACCAAGAGTAGTACGCGTCGTGTAACAAATGTTCGTTGATGTAGTTATCGTTCTAGTGGGTGTAACTTTGTACTGGACCTGTCTATCTGTTCTACTTGTACAGTTTGGGAGTTTTCGGTTCACTTTGTATGTTATCTTTATCTATGTTGCATGTTGACCGATTTTCTATGTAAAAAAGTACTTGGTGAAGTTTGAAAACTTCAAATCTCATTTCTGAAGTATCCTAATTTTTCAGTCAACACAGAGTATTTTTGTCTAAACAAGCGATCTTGTAAATGATTTTCACTCTGACTATGGTAATGCCTTGAAAGTTGGTGGTCTCCAGTCCCGTGGTCAACAGCGACTCCACACATTTTTCCATTCATTCCAAAAATCAGACACTTGTTGTTGAAATGCGGTTGACTGAATCCGAATCCGTTCTTCTGACCCTTGTGGATGGAGATCAAATTTGTCGTTGCAGTGGGTATGTGTAGTGTGTTATGTAGAGTGACACGAGTGCGTTTGTCGTTGCATACATACCATTATCACAGCTACTGTACACCGCCCATTCCGATTGCTGCGGTCTGCGTTTTGCTATCAGCGAGTGTTACAGGATGCGGTTTCAGAAATTCAACATACTTAGTGAACAACTCCCTCTCACGCACAACATGTTTCGTTGCTCCAGAGTCAAGTAGAAACTTGTGTTGCAGATTGGTAGTGGCAAGGACACGCTCAGCAGCATACAGAAAATGACCTCCTTCTTCATCATCGGATGAGCTGTCAGCGGCTTTGGCTGCTTTGGCTGACTCCTTGGACCTTGCCTTCTTTTTCTTTGCAAACATCTGCGATGGTGCTTTTGATTTGTCTTATGGCTTTGGACACTCATTCCAGTAGTGACCCATTTCATTGCAGTTGAAGCAGGGAAAACGCTTGGTTGTGCTGCGAACAGAAGGCTGACCAAGGCGGTGCGTCAACATGACAGTTCCAGTCTCGGTGTGTTGCAGCTTAACCTCGCCCGAACGTAACGCTTCATTTAGCATAGCAACTGATAGTTCATCCTTGGCTCGATATATCTGCGCGGTCATGGCAAACTCTGGCAACAGTCCGTTCATGGTGATTGCCAAGCATAGAGTGTCATCGATTTGGTGATCACAGTCTGCTAAGCGTTTGACAAGTTCACCAACAGAATTGAACCAGTCATTGATCGACTGACCTTGTCCCTGTTTCAAATTCACGAACTGAGTAAGCAGCTCCATCCTGTTTGCAACAGTTGGTCGATCAAAGTACGTGGTCAGCGCCGTCCACATCAAATGAGGATTATCGGAAATCGTGACACTGTGCCAGACGTGAAACAGTGAAGAATAAATTTTGCAGTTCAACACGTTTCTCACTTTGGCTGCATCGACGTCCCATCTGTCTTGTTCCTCTCCGGCAGCAGCTGGACGGAGCTTCTCTTCAGATATGATCGGCCACAACTTGGTAGCGAGGAAAAAGTCTTTGGTGTATGTCCGCCACATAGCCCAGTTAGATCTGTCACCTTTCAGGTTCTCGTATGGCGGCAGTTTGCTGTCCATGCCTGACGTTTCGGTTTCTTGACACCTTTGGACTTCTAATCCTTGTTAGCAAGTTGTGCAGTGGACTATGTAGTGTCAAGAACGAGTTTATAGACAAGCAAGCCAAAAGACGAGTGGTCTAACTCGCACAACACAATGAGTTCTCAGGGATGCCCTTGAGATCTTGGGGAATCCTTGTGCAATCTTCGAAAATCCAAAAGAGATCTTGGAAAATCTCAGTGATATCTTGGGGAATCCTTGTGTCAGAAACTGGCTTTTGCCGCCATATCCCCCCTTACTACTGACTGGATGGTGGAAAAGGTTGTGAGCTGCTTTCAGAAAATCGTTGTAGGCGTCGATCTTTGTGTTCGCGTTGTGTTCGTCTGGAGTTCGGGGTAGTTCGGCGAAAACTGGTGAACAAAAATTTCATAACGAACTCATTTCTTGTGTTCGTGGGTGAAATGTGTAATAGAATAGGTATAAGGCAGCGCAGTCTGTGTGTAGAGCGGGAACACCGTTAGATGTTCTTTTCAAACAGTCAAAAACAATACAGTCGTAAAAGCAACCGCACAGCAGAGAGATAAGCGCCGAGAGTGTACAAGGTCAGAGCTGATAAGACTCGCGCAGAGACAATAAGTAACTGACATACGTAATATGCAGATAGTAGCCCTGACCCTGACCAAACGGACAGACATGTACATTGTACGTACACGTACGTAATTATACATTTGCTAAAATCAACAATGTGTGCCATATGGCACAGATGATTTTAAAGGGATAAAAACAAAGTCAAACACATCTAAACATCGCTGTTTCATATTCAATTTTAATCACAGCTGAAATGTGTATGAAAATGTCGAAGGTTCCAAAAAATATTTGCCCAAAAATTGCTTTGAGACGGTAGATCTAACTCCATCTAGAAAGTTAGTCCACCAGAAAATTAGTGCAGTTGATCAGTCAGGCACTTAACGCCGTTTATGGTACCGAACCGACAGCATATAAGGCGCCGGTACCATATATGGTACCGGTACCTATAGGTAGTGGTACCATATATGGTAACCCTACTCATGCATGGCCATGGGTGCCGGCACCATATATGGTATGAAATCTGAACAGAGTGGTACCATAAATGGTACCAGTACCGGCAACGACGCGAAGGTAGGGGTACCATATCTGGGCCGGGTTGCATAAAACAACCTTAAGTTAAGGGGTCCCTTATCCTTAAGTTGGCACCTTAAATCGATAAGTGGGCACTTTGTTAAGTGCCACCTTAACTGACATTAAGGGGCCCCTTATCTTTAAGGTGGGACCTTAAATGGATAAGTGGGCACTTTGTTAAGGTGGTACTTAAGTGAGTTGCACAAAAAAGTTAAGGTACTACCTTAACTAAGTGGGCACTTAACTCTGCAATCTTTGTTTGTGCGGTTGGTTTTCGTTGTCAGCTCCATTCAAAAGCGCTCTGAAGCTCAGTTATGGCCGCAGTGCCTGATGACAAACGTAAACGAAAACCGCGGAGCCCAAATTGGACAAAAATGATTGTCGTCTCTTGATCGATTGCTATACGAGAAGTACCACAAAGCGATCGTTGGTGCTTTTTCTCAGCTCTCACAGCAAAAGATGAAAGCGATGCCTCGGACTTCTACCTGTTGAAAGATTTTTGTCCATAAAACCGGATTTAAAACGTTCTCTGGAAGAAACCAAAAAGAAAATAAAAAGAGGTATTAGGGTGCTAGCTAGGCCGCTTACAAATCGCAAAGAATCGCAATGTTGGACTAAAAATTGTTAAAAAAAGTAATTTGGACTCAAATATACAGCTAAAAAGTGCTGATTTAAAGGCAATTTTAGTGTCTGAAAATTGAATGTAAAATTGAAAATTTATTGAAAAATGCACGGTGAAATCTACATATCTGGAACATTTTATTTCTCAAACCTTTTTGTTTAAAGAGGTGGTTCAGGCAGATGCAAGCAAAAATCTTTAATGATCTTTGTGTCAGTCATTGTTTTAAGGAAAAGCGTTGCAAGCTCTGAATATCAACGTAGTAGACTGTAGAAAGAGTTGCGCTTGGGCCGAAATTTACTACTTGCAAATATACTCTTAGAGCAACCGCAAGCTGGTTCTCGATCAATAAAGCAAAATTCCGCTTGGTTGGGTGTTCAATGTCACACCGAATTGAATCGCAAAGCTGTCAGAAGTTCTTAGTAAGTCGGTACCGTTGATGCAGTTCATGATCATCCCACTTGTCAAAAATCTCTGCGCTCCCGGAAGTTTCGCTGTGGTCTGTTCGGTAAGCCCAGCAAAAGTAGAACCGCCAACTACAGCCATACTTTGAGACCGACAATGACCAACCTTATCTTTAATAGTGATGTAAAAAATTAATTTAATTGTAATTGAAATTCGCATAATTGGCCCGTTTTTAATTTCAATTCAATTAATTTAATTAATTGAAATTCAAAAGTTGAGCCATAATTTAATTGTAATTTAATTGAAATTCGCCTGGAATTTCAATTATATTTTCAATTATTTCCTGTGGTGAATGTAAGGAAATGCGTAAGTACAGTATTTTAAGGTTTGTCACCTCTTTATACTGACCTCACTTTGTTTTGTAATATTTTATGCTCTGCTATTTATTTTACAGTTCATAAAAGTCAAAACAGTGATTTTTGGTGTATGGCGGGTTTACACTCCTTTTTGACAAAGGTACCTAGGAAAGTGATGTCGCTGAAAAATGCTGAAAACCTTTAGATTAAGTACTGATGTATAATAACGAAATATCTGCAAATTTCCCCCCAGAAGAATGCCATTTTATGCGTTTTTAAAAGGCAACTTTTTAAAATTTTCTCGCCTGGTTGGTTTAGCAGGCTAACCATGTGTCTCTAAGCTTTTACTTGGGCATGTTTCTAAGTCTTGAGTCACTGTCACTGTCTTTTAACAGCAAAAATACAACAATTTTCAAAAAATTGAAAAAATAATTGAAAAAAATTGCATAATTGAAATTTTCAGAGGTTCCATAATTTAATTGAAAATATAATTGTAATTGAAAATAATGGAAAACTATTTCAATTAATTTAATTTAATTTAATTGAAAATAAAAATAGAGCCCATAATTTAATTGTAATTGAATTGAAATTCAAATTCCATAATTTTACATCACTAATCTTTAAGGTAGGTCTACGGGAACCTTAGATTATAAAGCTTAACTTTGAAACCTTAACTTTTGTGCAACCCACTTATCTTAGGAGGAACCTTAACTTAATTTAAGGTGCCACTTATCTTGTCCAACTTAAGTCAGTGACCTTAAGTTTTGTGCAACCCACTTACGTTGCCCAGCAACCTTAACCTAAGTTTAAGGTGGCACTTAAAGTTAAGGTTGTCTTCTGCAACCCGGCCCTGGTGCCGGTACCATATATGGTACCACCACAGACCCCGAACGTGGGGCCAACTCACGCATTCATAGTCAGATAAACGAAGGGATTGAGTATGGCCGCCCACTGTCCAACTACAAAGCATAAACGCGTTAAGTGCCTGAAGGTTGATCGCAATCAATTTTCAACGTTGTCTTCTTTTTTTATGAACAGAACATTGGAATGGGCGTCTTGGTTTCCTCTGAACAAAGCCCTCACTTTTTTCGACACAGTGCTGAAAATGCACCAACAGTGATTAGGTCAAGTTTCAACTCAACCAAGCAAGGACAATTATGCAAACATGCAGCCAACAAAGCAAAAGCCAACTCACGCATTCATAGTCAGATAAACGAAGGGATTGACTGCACAGTTGAGTATGGCCGCCCACTGTCCAACTACGAAGCAGTAGGTTCCTAACTGGTCACAAGAAATTTCAATCGCTTCGTGCCAGTAACGGTCACTCAGAACCCCAGCCCCACAAATGATGAAAGCCTGATACATCAGGCCCCGCTCGCGTTCTCTCGTCTGTGGCTCTTGCTGAGGCAAACCAGACAGCTGAAAGGCGAAAAGACGGACAGTAATCAACTGAATAATTAACTGTCATGTGTTGGCAGTAAAAAAGACCGCCTGGAGCTTTTTGGAGCTTTCCTCCGCCTAATTTCAACTGGCCGCCATTCCGTCAATCTTCAACCGAATGAAAAGATTTTTGGCGGGATTATTTATTATTATTTATGCTTACAGTTTGTTTTGGCCTGATAGCCTTTTGTCTATCTGTAGTCATGTATGAGTTATGCCCTATCCGAAATGACCTGACGTCAAATTTCAAAAATAACTCACGAATCCGTCATCAAATCTTTTCCGAATTTTGCAGGCTAACCAATTTACGCGTGGACTTAACACCGTAAAGAGATCGGCTCTAGCACAACCACTTAAAATCTGGCGGATTTTTACTTTCAGTGAAGGTGGTGAATACCCAAACGACAGTAATTCCCACCATTGTCTGCACACAACGTTTGTTTGCTTTCTACCTACCCACAACTTCGATCTGATAAGGATGATGAGGTAGCAAACGGCCACAGAAAGCAGAGTGAAATTGCAGTTGACGTTTTCCAACCACATGGCAGTTGAACTGTAGGGCAAGCTCATGTCGTAAAAGGCCACCCAAATTGACGGCATGTAGACCCAAGTTACATATGGGGTACTGTATATGATCAGAATCAGGAAACTGATCATCCAACACAAACACAGCCATGCCTGCAACCAAGGTTCGATCTACAACCCCTTAAGCAGAAAATTAATTATTATTCATTTTGCTAGAAAGTCAGCTTAGTGGGGGCAAGAAAGGTCATTTCGCGGATCTGGCTGATATACAAAGTATATCTGTTAAAGTAGAGCTCAATCGAAAACCAACGGTGCATGCCCGGCTACCAGAAACCCCCTGGAACCGGAGCTACACCCCCTCAAAGTTGGGTCGGCAGGGCTGATTTTCTGGTGTCCGACAGTCTCTGTTCAAACGATCACCCTTTATCCGTTCCTTAACCTAGCATCCCGACTTCGGATATGGTTTTGTAGGTGTTCCAATGGCCTTATATTTCCTGGTACTCCCGTTTCCAAATAATAGCTGGTTAGCAAAATATTCACCGAAAACTTCGAAATTTTTCGAAAAAATCTTTATAACTTTCTTTGCAAAGGCCCTGCCAAGCTAATGTTTTAACAAAAGTAGGAATGAGTTGGCCAAAGAAAATAAGCGCGGTGAAGTGTGCTGTTTAGGGGAGGGGGTGTTTTGGCCTCTCAAAGGTGTTCGAAAAAAATTCTTTTCCGCAAACCTTAATGGTTAGCATACTGTTCGATGCAGTTTTGTGTGCTGAGTTCGAAAATGTATTCAGTTTAGCTAGATTCGCTCTGTATCGGGAGGAATTTGCGTTCAAAGTGTGCGTATCAACTGCTAATTACAGTGGTGGCTCGCTTGTCAAACAGCTGCTCATGCCAGTTGGAAGAGAGGCAGAAAGTGACACAGCGATTGATAGATAGAAGGGTCAATGAGAGACAGTAGGCATGCCAAGCGAATATTCCAGTTACTGCAGGGTAGTTGAGCACCCTGAAATATCGGATTGCACTGCATCTGCAGTTCAAAGTCAGTATGATCATTACCAGTATGGCGCTGTGAAGCCATAACCAGTAAGGGATAAAATTCCATAACAGGCAATTGTGCCCAAGTAGATCACTTCTGCCACCCCAACATTGAACATCATCTAAAGCAACCATTTTCAGTCATGCATGCAACAAGTCACTCGCTGAAGAAGGGAAGGAGATTGGTGGTGGCAGTCCAAAATAGGGGGACGGTGCAAAAACTAGCTGACGGTAGTTGTTCCGGGCGGGCTTAAATACGCAAAGTCAAGTCGAACTAAAGCATCGCTGTTTTACAGTCAACTAGCTGAATTGTGGCATAAGCTGTACAAAGTTCCAAAAATACTGCTATTTTACTATAGTATAGTAAAACAAAAGTTAGTAATAGTAGTGGTGTTTTAAGTAAAATAGTAAGAAATAGTAAATGAGCCAACAGTAAAGTAAAAATAAAATTTAATTACCACGGGACGTCAATAGTAAAAAAATATAAACTTTACTACTGTTTTACTGGTTTTTGGTGAACCAAAGTCTTTCAATCGAAGTCTTGATCAATTTTGCAGTAAAAGATGTGCAGATCCACTTTTGTCAGACAAATTTCACACATTATTTGACTGTAAAGTTCTGGAGAAGTTCCTATCATGATCAAATTTAGCAAATATTTGGACTAAGATCAATTATTCATAAAATCTTGGCATCATTGATGCAAAATTCCACATCATTACTAGTAAAATCATAAATTAAATAAAATAGTAGTAAAATTAGTAAAACTGTCAGCACCAAAAAATTGGCCGAAAAATTGCTTCCAAAAATCGGACGGGTCTGGCGCCGGTCGCGGGGTCTGAGCCCAAATTCTAGAGGAGGGATTGGCTCGCTACTAAGAACGCTAAAAAATGGCAAAAGAAAGTCGCAATTGTTGGTTAAAAATCGTAAGAAATCGCTGTATTTCGGCTCAAGAACAGCTAAAAAAAGCTGTTTTACAGGCGATTTTAGCAATTTTAGTGTCTGAAATTCGAAAAAATATAAAAATTTGCTAAAAAAATTATGTACTTACCAGAAAAATCGGACTGGGTTGAAAAATTCGGGGCATGTCCAGATCGGGGTGGTCTGGCCTAAGTCGGATGGGGGCAGACCACGTACATGTATGGGTATAAGGCAAAGAATGGTACCCTCAGACAAGAGAGAGATTTCAAGTCGTCGTCAGTGCCAATTACCCAAAGACATGGTAAATAGATGACCATCACTGTGATACTCATAGAAACATAGCTGAACCCAATAACTTGGTCATCCAGACTGTACAACCACTCACTCAATGTATTATTTGTTCCGTTATCCATGCATTTCAGTCTATAAAACGTAACCTCAGCTAATAACTTCTTCAAGTAGTGAATAAATAACTATCCGGTATTTGTATGGTATTGTACAGGGTGCGTAAAAAAAATACAACCCAGCAGATTTTTTGCTGTAGCAACCGCAAATCTCAACCGATTTGAATGAATCCTGCTTTAAATGAAAGATAAATAAATTCTTGAACGACTGGTGTAGCTTTTATTAAGATGCGTTGCTTAGTTCCTGAGATAATTGCTTTCAAAATCAAAACAGAGATTTTGGCAGTGCACAACAGAGATTAAAACAACCCAGCAGATTTTTTACTGTAGCAGCCGCAAATCTCAACCGATTTCAGTGAGTCCTATTTTATATGAAAGATAAATTAATTCTTGAAAGTTTGGTGAAGATTTTATTAAGATATGATGCTTGGTTCCTGAGATATTTGCACTCAAAGTCAAAACAGATTTTGGCTATGAACAAGAGCGATTTTTATTATTCTGTTGCACTTCATAATAAAACCGATTCCTACTGCTAAGGGCTAACGTAACGAGGTTTTTCTGGTGCCACACATGCTTGGTTACTTCATTTGTAAAAGTCTTGTTGCCCCTCAGCAGTAGGAATCCGTTTTGTTGTGAAGTGCAACGGAATCGCTCTTGTTCACTGCCAAAATTTCCGTTTTGAGTTTGAAGGAAAATATCTCAGGAACTAAGCATCGTATCTTAACCCCCTGTTACACACCGTTTTCAAAACTGTCGGCAAGAAAGTCGTTTGCCGATAGCTATCGGCAAAACAAATTTGTCAAATTTGCCGATAGTTTCTATCTCTATACACGTGTTTTTCTGTCGGCAAAGTTTTCCGATACCCAAAACTATCGGCTAAAGTTGTCGGCAAACGCGAAAAAACGAAACTATCGGCAAGCCACTAAAGTGGCAGGTATGTTGCAAGGGGTTAATAGGGCCTTCACCAGTCTTTCAAGAATTTATTTATCTTTCATTTAAAACAGGATTCCGAATTTCCGATTCCCTCTTTCCGAAATCCTGGATACACGCCACTGGTTTCCAAAGGCTTTTCAAGCGAATTCTAAGCTCAAAAATTAGTTATTTCTGAGCCAGTTTGATAGTAATATAGCTGCTGTTAGTACTTGCATTTTTTGGTCAGGGGTCTCTAAAGTTCTTTCGGGCATAGGTGAGGGCGCTTTGGCCTTTCTAGCTGGGGGTAGCACTCCCTAGTACATGTATGCTATTCACCTTCACTCAATCTAATGGCCTGACATTTCACACTAAAGTGCGGCCTCTAGATATCAGTCGAGTCGACAAGCTTTCTGGCTGACTTTTGAGAATATAGGCAATTAATTGACTGCCGTGATAGGTTTCATAACAACCACAGATCCAGGCCTAGCCCAGTTGAGCTTCCAGTCAGTAATTAGTTAGCAATTTGTTTGGCGTTGCGTGTGTAGTTGCTCCAGTTAGCAAATACACACCACTTGTTGTATAGACAACCGCGATAGCCTACCATAACCGTGTACACGCCAGACACTGTATTTGTAGCGCCGTGTGATTAGTTGCCCACTCGCCCATTGTTCTCTAGAACATTCTACACTCTCTCCATCTGACTACCTGGCGAGCGGTCGTGTCTACATTCTCCTGTTTATTTAATTGTTTGTTGGAGGTAAAAAGTTGTTGTTGATCGGCTGCCACAGAAAGCAACAGCTACTACCGCAACCACAAAGAAGAAACCAACAAATCAACTGGCGATCAACAGTGAGATTCAGCAATCGCGGAAGAAGGATGAGGTAGGACGATTTCGCGATTTCGCAAGGACGACGTCTTCTCCACCTACTACCTGCCTGGTGGTAGCTACAGTCAGCTTCACTACGACTCTCAGCTATCGATGAGGGTGATAGTGTACCAGCCGGTACATATCGCCGCCTAGCGCTACGCTGTTCCACTCACGACTTTCCAGACGATGGCTTGTCTGCTAGAGACACTATAGCCAAGTCGGGTCGTTGAGTCGTCGCTGCTTCCTACGTTCCAGCGCGTGGACCTGCCTACACACGTCATCGACTACAAAGGAGTCGGTACCTGCAACTGTCGACTGGCGCTTGTCAGTTATCGGGAACCTGACTTGCGGGGAGGTCGTCTACGTGTCAAACGATCAGCAATTTCAGCAAACGTCTACCGCCGACCGCGATGTCTACTAAGCGACTACACATCCCAGCACCGCAGGCGCAGACCTACTGGCAAACAACGGACGACCAGCCTCCTCTTCGATGGCCGCTCTGGGAGCGACTATTTTCGGCATTCCTAACCAGACTGGACGCCACCAGGGACAACACGGCGAAATTGACGGACAAGGAAAAGAATGATTTTCTTCTTTCGTTTTTGGGGACTGCGGCGCTACCCCAATTCGCCAGCCACCCGGTTTTCAACGCCGACCCAGACGCCAGCTTTGAGGAATTCCTGGCAGCCGCCAGGGAGACGTTCTACAGGCCAGTCAATCCAGTGAGAGCACTCTTCGATTTCATGCAGCACTCCCAAGGATCTACAGAGTCGGTAACTGATTACCTTCGTGTACTCAGGACTCTTATCCAGCAGTGTTCGTTTCCTGTCGACCAGGGAACCAGACATTGTGGAGATCCATCACACGCGGACAGCAAGGATTCCAGATGCCGCGCCAGAGGCCAAACCTGCAGCAACTGTGGCAAACAGGGACACTTCCAGCGAGTGTGTAGGAGCAACCCGTGCTCCACCTCGCGCCCTACCGCCAAACAACAGTGTCGGCTCACTCACCAGATGCGCAGCAACCACAAAAAGGGCTGGAAGAGTGTGAATGCCGTACACACTCAACCACCTTATTGTGAGATCTACATCGCCTCTACCGACGATGCTCCTGCCAAACCGCTGCGCCTGATGGTCGACACAGGCTCGGACGTCACTGGCATCACTCGTGATGAGTTCCATAAGTACTTTCGAGTGACGAGACTGCAGACGGCCAACCCCATCCTCAATTTCGATCAGTCAGAAGTGCCTATCGAGGGACAATTTCCTGCTCAACTTTCCTTCCAAGGACGGACTGCCAACGTGCCAGTGTATGTGTTCGGCGATTCGTGCCACAATACACTCGGCATAGACGCAATGCGTGCTCTGGATCCAGTGCACATCCAGTGGATCCAGTTGAACAGCAGCAATGTTTGCGCAGTCACTCACTCCAGCTCACCAGAGGATGCCAACGACGGTGTCGCCGCCAGCAGCGTGCCACCAGCAGACATCTCTGATGTCTCTACCCCTACGCTACCAGCTAGGGATACTGGGACATGGGAGAAAGCAGGATTGCTGCCACTGCTACACAGCTTTGCTAAGCTCACCAGCGCAGACATTGGCACTTTCCCGGGATTCAAGCACCGAATCAGACTGAAACCTGACACCAGGGTACCACCTGCTCAACCGGTTCGCTCCATTCCTCTGCGCTTCAGACAGCTAGCGGAGAAGGCAGTCAAGGAGATGGAGGCACAAGGCATTTGGGAGAAGGTCGCGCATTCCGATTACATGCACAGAATGGTCGTTGTGGCGAAAGCAGACAATCCAAGTGCAGTACGCATCACTTCCGACCTGTCTCCACTCAACAAGAACGTGGATCCAGTCCTGTTTCCACTACCCAACATCCAGGATTTGCTGTACACGCATCTCGCCGCTGCTACAGTGTTCAGCAAAATAGACCTGCGAATGGCCTATTTCAACATCGAGCTTGATGATGAGTCTCAGTTGCTGATGACTACAGCAACACCCTGGGGCTACTACGCTTATCGGAAGCTACCCATGGGACTCAAGGATTCCGCAGCCATCTTCCAGAAGTTGGTTCATGAAACGCTTGCTGGGATTCCTGGATGTCAGCCATACATAGACGATATCGTTGTCTATGGTAAGAAACATGAGGACCACGACTGCACTCTACGGCTAGTTCTACAGAAGTTGGACAAAAAGAACCTCCGACTGAACCTCAGCAAGTGCACTGTCGCCTCACCCAGCATCTCGTTTCTGGGCCATGTAATCGCCAACGGATGGGTCAGCCCGGATCCACACAAGTTGGACTTGATTCGCAACATGGAATGACCGCAGAACAAGCTGGACGTGCAGAGTTTTTGGGTGCGATCAACTATCTGAGCAAGTTCATTCCTTGCCTGACCGACGCCTCAGAACCACTCCATGTGCTCACCCGAGCAGACACGAAATTCAAGTGGGAGCAGCCGGAGCAAGCTGCGTTCGATCGACTCAAATCTCTCATCTGCAACCAAGGAGGGCTGAAATTGAAGATGTTCGACCCGGAGAAACCCACCATCGTTACTACAGACGCCTCTGCTTACGGTATTGGGGGAATGCTGTCTCAGATGCACTGCGGCCAGGAGTACCCAGTGGCATTCGGACACCACATGTTGGACCCCACCAAACGGCGTTGGGACACCACAGAACGAGAAGCGTTTGCTGCCATGTTCTTCTGCGAACACTGGGAGAAGTATCTACTTGGCAGTCACTTCACACTGCGCACGGACCACCAAGCTCTGCAAGCTCTGCTGCATCGACAGACCAACCAACGACATTCTCAAAAGTTTGAACGTTGGGTGCATCGCCTCAACGTTTTTGACTATTCGGTCATGGCGGGACGAAAAAACTACATGGCAGATGCATTGTCAAGGCTGCAGAAGGTGCTGGATGTGCCTAGAGTCTGCAGTACTACTCGGAGGGGATTTTCGATCGAGAAAATCGCTAAGGCTATGGACCCGGACCCTCAGCTGCAACTAGTGAAGCGTTTCTGCACCACAGGCTGGCCAGCTAAGCCTAAGCTGCCACCTCAACTCCAGTCAACAGTGTTCTACACTCTATGTGACAACCTCTCGCTGGAGCATGGATATGTTGTCCGGGACAAAAGCCACATTCTGGTTCCGACCTCACTGCAAACAGATCTGCTATCCATGGCTCACGAAGGACATCCAGGCATCGTTGCGTTCAAACGGAAGCTTAGAGAGACCTACTGGTGGCCGGGAATGGCTACAGAGGCTGAGCGTTTCGTTAGGAACTGTGGTAACTGTCTCAGCTCGGCCAAGTCAGCACCCAAGCTGCACCTGCAGGGCCAGCATCTGTACACACTGAAGGAGCCGTGGGAGGAACTCTCCATCGACATCACAGGGCCATTCGATAACGCCCCTGCTCATCAGAAGAATATCGTTGTGCTCATGGACAACTACTCTAAGTTTCCAGAGATTCTGTGCACGAAGGACACCACTTCTGGCAGAATCATTCGCTGGCTCAAGGAGATTTTCGCGAGGTTGGGCAACCCCGCCAAACTAATCTCTGATAACGGCCCACAGTTCATCAGCGACGAGTTTCGGAACTTCCTGACTGAACGGGACATCATTCACGAGACAACACCAGTCTACACTCCCCAGCAGAACACGTTCATTGAGGTTTTCAACAGATTCATCAAACACCACATTCAGACGTTCAGTGCTAGTCTACCGTGGGAAGAAGGCCTGCAATGATCGCTAGCACACTTCCGCGCTACACCTCGGGAGGGCCAGGAACTCAGCCCTGCGCAGAAGTTTTTTGGATGCCGACCTCGTTTGGGCTGGGAAGTCTACCGACAACCCCGCAAAACAGCTCAAAAAGAGGAAGGAGGGGAGGACATGCAGTCGCGGAAAAGACGACAGCAGTCAGACCAACGTACTACTACCAGCTCAGGACCAGCGTTCACTGTTGGGCAGAAGGTGCGCACCAAACGGCCTCACACGCCCAAAGGACTGAGTCCCTGGAGCAACAAAGTACTGATGGTTGTGAAGGTGCTCGGCAAATACAACTACTTGCTGTCGGACAAGCAGAAGTGGAACGGGCGCAACCTGCAACGCATTGCCGACTGGCCGGGACCGACTGTCTACGAAGCTGAGGCTACCGCGCCAGAACCAGCTCAGCCGCGACCAGAACGGCGACACCACCCGCAGCGGAATCGTCAACCGCCAGACCGTCTAGGGGACTGGCACTACTACTGACCAACGCTTCCGCTTCAAGAAGAAAGAAGGTGGTTGATGTGTTTGGCGTTGCGTGTGTAGTTGCTCCAGTTAGCAAATACACACCACTTGTTGTATAGACAACCGCGATAGCCTACCATAACCGTGTACACGCCAGACACTGTATTTGTAGCGCCCATTGTTCTCTAGAACATTCTACACTCTCTCCGTCTGACTACCTGGCGAGCGGTCGTGTCTACATTCTCCTGTTTATTTAATTGTTTGTTGGAGGTAAAAAGTTGTTGTTGATCGGCTGCCACAGAAAGCAACAGCTACTACCGCAACCACAAAGAAGAAACCAACAAATCACAATCTTCGAAAATCCAAAATAGGTCTTGGAAAATCTCAGTGATATCTTGGGGAATCCTTGTGTCAGAAAATGGCTTTTGCCGCCATATCCCCCCTTACTACTGACTGGATGGTGGAAAAGGTTGTCAGCTGCTTTCAGAAAATCGTTGTAGGTGACATTTGGATCCGTGAATGCATTTTGACTTGCAAAATTCGTCATGTGTTAGCCCAGCCCATTTTTTGTGTTCGTTGGGAGTTCGTATCGTCGATCTTTGTGTTCGCGTTGTGTTCGTCTGGAGTTCGGGGTAGTTCGGCGAAAACTGGCGAACAAAAATTTCATAACGAACTCATTTCTTGTGTTCGTGGGTGAAATGTGTAATAGAATAGGTATAAGGCAGCGCAGTCTGTGTGTAGAGCGGGAACACCGTTAGATGTTCTTTTCAAACAGTCAAAAACAATACAGTCGTAAAAGCAACCGCACAGCAGAGAGATAAGCGCCGAGAGTGTATAAGGTCAGAGCTGATAAGACTCGCGCAGAGACAATAAGTAACTGGCATACGTAATATGCAGATAGTAGCCCTGACCCTGACCAAACGGACAGACATGTACGTACACGTACGTAATTATATGTACATTTGCTAAAATCAACAATGTGTGCCATATGGCACAGATGATTTTAAAGGGATAAAAACAAAGTCAAACACATCTAAACATCGCTGTTTCATATTCAATTTTAATCACAGCTGAAATGTGTATGAAAATGTCGAAGGTTCCAAAAAATATTTGCCCAAAAATTGCTTTGAGACGGTAGATCTAACTCCATCTAGAAAGTTAGTCCACCAGAAAATTAGTGCAGTTGATCAGTCAGACACTTAACGCCGTTTATGGTACCGAACCGACAGCATATAAGCGACATAGGTAGTGGTACCATATATGGTAACCCTACTCATGCATGGCCATGGGTGCCGGCACCATATATGGTCCCACTACCATATATGGTATGAAATCTGAACAGAGTGGTACCATAAATGGTACCAGTACCGGTAACGACTCGAAGGTAGGGGTACCATATCTGGGCCGGGTTGCACAAAACAACCTTAAGTTAAGGGGTCCCTTATCCTTAAGTTGGCACCTTAATTGTCTCTGCATGAGAAAACGGGCCAACTAGCGGGTCAAAAAAAAATTCAAAATCACTTATGTAATTTGTACAATAGATATTCTAAATCAGTTTTTGATGAGAAAAACGAATCTAACGTCCGAATTTCGCTATCTCGATTTGCACAGGAGTTATGGAGGGGGGAACGTTTAGAGGCAAGGCAAATTTTTCCTTCCGAATTTATAGGATTGAACAGTTTTATCTTATCAAAACGGGGTTTCTGAATCTCATGACGCCCTTCATTTCCACGGGAAACCTCAAAAAGTGCGATTTTTTGGCACCTGAAAATTTCAATCACACTTTTCTCAAAAACTGTACGTGCCAACTATGAGCTTTTCAAGCATCAAATAGTCCAGGACATAAGCTATCGATCCATCAAAAAATATTGGGGGGTCATCGTTGGTAGACGGGCACTTCATACCCTCTGAAGTTTGGGTGGTCGTCAAAATTTTGCATTTTTCGACTTTTTCGGTCTGAACCATCCTCTTCAAATGAATGCCATTCTGTCAAACCGAGCGCAATCGCAACATGGTTTATGTTACCGAAAAGAGCTTGCTTCACAGATTAATTTGATATATAGATGTTACATACTACTGCCAGTATAAAACCCACAAAATTAAAAAGAAATTTTGGTAGAGTCTAGAAATAGAGTATTTTGGTTTACTCGTGTTCAGCAGTTCTGTAACACTGTATGGATACTCTGTGAATTGCTTTGCGTAATTAGTGTGACCCCTGACGCATTTTTTTGGTTTACGCCCCTGGACCGAAAATCAGTACATGCAGTACTGTCAACTTTGTTGCCTACCTGACTTAACTGGCATGCAATTGGTCAAATTGTCGAATGACTATCGAATTAGCTACGTTCATAAGTATTTCAAAAATTTCAAACCATAAACAACATTTGCCTATACAGTATATCCTACTAAGCTACGTGTATCCAGCAACAAACTAACATTTCTAACATTGCTGCACTGCCTAGTCTGTTGCAGTACGAGCAAGTCCACCAAGATCAAGGACAGCTTGACAGAACACCAAATTAATTACGATAAGAAAAACTGGGTGCCAATCGTGTTTCCGAAATGCAACCTCTGTCCGATGCATGCTGTGGTATTCAGATATATAAAGTACAGAACACGTAATTGCAACAACAAGATGTACTGTGCAGGCAAATATGAAGACATTTGTCCAGGTATCTATTGCATTTAGTTTAGTGTTGTTACAATACCAAAATTTCCGTTTGACTATGACTATGACTACCACTCGTTTGAGTACAATACCAAGGTAGTCAAATTTGACTATATTGTAGTCAAACCGTTTGACTACCATGGCCACAGGTTTGACTACTTTGACTACTTTTTGAGACATGGCAAAGTTGACGTTTTCAGCGAATTATAAGCTTCAGTCACAAGTGTCAGTCAAAAATGACTTTGACTGAGCGCACAAAGTGTTTACTTTGAAATAAACTGTATAGTTAACTGATAAAAATTAACCCAGAATTGTTTAATTTTCATAAACTTCAATGTAAAAAGCATCATTCGGAAAGATAGCGCAAAAATAGGCAAATACCCGGTTTAGTTTGGTGTAAAATCAAAGTAGTTTTTGATTTTTCTCTTGTTCTTCTTTGCTCCATAAAAGAGGTATTGTACTGTGTCATAATTTTCACCCTGACCAAACTGTTTAATTTGCCTAGCACCAAGCAGAGATTTGCTGACTGACAACCCATACATATAACAGGTCATCCGCCGAAGGGGGATGGGATGGGGGTTGGTGGGTCTGGTGCCGGCGGGGGATGTTTGGCTAAAAATCGCTAATTTGGACTGAGATACAGCTAAAAAATCCTGTTTTGCAGGCGATTTTACCATTTTTTGTGTCTGAAATCGTAAAAAATCGCTAAGATTTGCTCAAAAAATTATCTGCCAGCAAAATCGGAGGGGGCTCGGGAAAATCGTCTCGGTAGGGGGTCCCCATCCGAGGGGTCTGGCTTAACTCGGATGGGGGCAGACCCTCTGTTACATGTATGCTTATGCTGACACCTGTTATCAGTTCACAGTTTTAGAGAAAAGGGTTGTTTGTCTTCTAAAGAGCTAAAAATGAAACGAATTTATAAAATATTTAGTTGTGAACCGTAAAAATGTGGAAAGCTTGAAAAGCCGCTGCTTATAAGAAACTGTAGTCATAGTCAAACGGTTTGACTACCTGGTCTTCGTTTGACTACGTATTTATGGTAACCAAGGTAGTCAAACTTTGACTTTGACTACCTGCCTGTTTGACTGCGATATCACGAAAAGTATTAACTATGACTTTGACTTTGACTATAGCTGTTTGTCTCACGGTAATAATATGATATGAGATATGGTCATATTATATTTCATATTTTTTCAAGGCCTCAAAATAATATGCATATTACAGGAAATATGACGTACCAATATTATTTGCGAAAAGTCATATTCATATTCGCTAAATAATATGAATTTGTAAATCGAACAATAACCAGACAAGCTTTTTTGGAGCGAGCAGCCTTCTTATTCGTCTAGACAGGCTAGTAGCGCCTAATGGACTTACTTTTGACTTCTACATTATTGTTTCACACATCAGCCCATTCACAACCAATTAGTGCATGGTATCTCAGATTACGTCTAGTCATATCTCAGATTATTCTCTAGTCATATCGCCCAAAGGGCAGGGTAGGCCGCTTGTCCGCCTCTCTTTCCTTCCACCTGCCATTCTGCCTGCGTGGCAGAGAGGCAGGGCAGGGGTCAGACAATGGACACTGTCTTAATTACGCATACTAGTGGAGCAATCTGGCGGCCTTATTTGACACACCGGCCGGCAAATTGTTTACGTGCTAGCTACTACTGTTGCTAAGTAAATTTATTTTAAATATAATTAAATTATAATTTACTTACCACATGCCCAGAGAATTAGAATTAAATTAAAATTTACTTACCATATCTGAGAGAGATTTAATTTAATTATAATTTACTTACCACATTTAATTAAATTAAGTACATTAAGTGTATTTAAAGTAGGCCTGATTTTGGCGGCTAACACCTTCAGCTTTGCTTCCAACTAAGCAAGGATGCTATAACAGTTATCTAGAGTAAGTAAATTAAGTATATTTTAAGTAAATTATTTTTGGTAAGTATAATTTACAAATTATAATTACAATTAACTTTCCCTGTTTTCATAGAAATTTAATTTAATTATAATTTACTTACCAAATAATTTACTTGTATTAGTAAATTTCTAAAAAATATAATTAAAATTATAATTATAATTTACTTAGCAACAGTACTAGCTACGAATGTTCAAAGTTAGATGATATCTGAATACATTAGTTCAATATTTTAGCCACAACCTTTTATATCTTAGCCAGAAACTTTTATATTTTAGCCACAACCTTTTATATCTTAGCCAGAAACTTTAATATTTTAGCCACAACGTTATATATTTTAGCCACAATTTTTTTATTTTAGCCACAACCTTTTATATTTTAGCCACAAACTTTTATAGTTTAGCCACAACCTTTTATATCTAAGCCAGAAAATATTATATTTTAGCCACAACCTTTTATATTTTAGCCACAAACTTTTATATTTTAGCCACAAACTTTTATAGTTTAGCCGCAACATTCTATAGTTTAGCCACAACCTTTTATATTATAGCCACAAACATTTATAGTTTGTACTACTAATATAGTAATTTTTGGAAGCCCCAACATCTGGGGCAAATTGACCAAAAAGCCATTTTAAGCTGAGACTTGAGAGCTGTTTAGCTTATAGTCCCTTGTTGACAAACGGCTGGAGGCAACTCTCTACTTCCAAGCGGCTGAGGAGGATGAAAGAAGTCTAGAGGCATGGACGAAAGGCTAGAATTTCTAGCTACCTTCTATCCCTATTAATAAGCAAACGCAGGTCCAAACCAACAGGCAATTGCTGAATCCAGGTCCAAACCGGGCAATGTTCTACTGACTCATCCTACTGTCTTCTTTTTATTTCTTATTCACTCTTAAACGTCGGAGCGCAGTGCCGGTATGCAAGCGACGCAGCGGCCAAATATCAAATATAATATCATATCATATTATTTGCGAGCCGCACTCATATTTTAATAATATGACTGCGAAAAATATGATTATGATATGGATTTGTAGAATATGGGGGGTGGCCATATCTGGCCACCCCGTGAGACAAACAGATAGTCATAACAACACTAATTTAGTTCCTCCTGAGTTTACTCATTGGACTCAGGACCATTGTCGGCAGCATGGGCTAAAGCAATCTTTTGTTTCTGGCTTCAAAATGCGGAAAGTTTTGTTGAATTTTTTTGGTTTCATAAAAAATTAAAGCCCTTTTCAAAATTCACTGAATTCTGTGTTTTTCTTGCGAACTTCTTTATATTGATGAGTCAGAGCGCTTTGGGCATCCAGACCAATTGCTGTATGTAGAAGAGCCCAAGCTCTGTAGTACGGTGTATGTAAACTCATCTGTGCAACAGTCACTGATTCTGGTTATGATAATTTGTGCAGAGGAAAAAATGCGGTTTTTCTGTAGTTTAGCCCATGTGATTTTTAGAAAGAAAGTAGAGACTTTGAGGATTTCGAAAATCATACACTAGGTGTGACAGGTGGCAGCAAACCCCCATCATGTATGCCCAAAATGTACGTATATTGACTGTAGCTCCAACGGTTGCAGAGATATACACAGTTTACCAAAATGCTAAAAAAGCTTTTTAGTTTTCTTAGGGGTTGAAATGACTCTGAACCAACTCAAAACCGATTTGGCTGACATTCACAGATGTTAAAAAAACCTGGAGACATCGATTCTGATACTTGTGGAAACTGAAAAGCTGCTGGAATGCCATACAAACGATCTGTGAAATCCACCATAGTAGTAAGGCCCGGTCCACTGGGGGGGGGCAGTGACGTCATCTGACGTCACTGTCCTGCCAGCGATCTTAAGATCACGGTTTACTACGTCACCGAAAATTTCAAAATTACTTTTGCTCGGGTGGGTTTCCAACTTTGTACCTTTTGCTTCAGAGTCCAGCGCTCTACCAACTGAGCCACACTATCAGTTAGAGTTAAATGTCTAAAAGGTCTAGATATGTGTTGATGTTTGCCCCTCTAGCTCTGTCCTTCTTGCTCTGCCCCTCCAGCTCTGTCCCTCCTGCTCTGCCCCTCCATCTCTGCCCCTCCAGTTCTGTCCCTCCAGCACTGCCCCTCCAGCTCTGCCCCTCCAGCTCTGCCCCTCCAGTTCTGTCCCTCCAGCACTGCCCCTCCAGCTCTGCCCCTCCAACTCTGCCCCTCCAGCTCTGTCCCTCCTGCTCTGCCCCTCCACCTCTGACACAGTCTTCTCCATTGTTTCAAAACCGGGGGTGGGAGTTTCGTAAATCTGGTTTTTTGTTTCTCAGAGTTTGGGTTGGGCATTTTTGGTTACGAAACTTGGTTGGGAAATTTGGTGGTTGAGAATTTGGCTGGGAAATTTGGTGGTTGAGAATTTGGTTGGGAAATTTGGTGGTTGATAATTTGGTTGGGCATTTTTGGTTGCGAAATTTGGTTGGGAAATTTGGTGGTTGGGAATTTGGTTGGGAAATTTTTTCTGTTGCAAAATCTGTGGTGGGTTCAGAAATTTGGTGTTTGTTTTGAAATTTCTGGCTGCAAAATCTGATTTCGGCTTTTTGTTGGGAAATTTGGTGGTTGAGAATTTGGCTGGGAAATTTGGTGGTTGATAATTTGGTTGGGAAATTTGGTGGTTGAGAATTTGGTTGGGCATTTTTGGTTGCGAAATTTGGTTGGGAAATTTGGTGGTTGAGATTTTGGTGTAGTAAAGCAGTACTTACCGATTTCAGCTGACCCAACGAAATCAGTGGTCGGATGCGAGACTGTGCTTAAATTTCAGTTTCACAAGTTCTCTGAGGCAAGTTTAAGAATTTTGTTTTAACAACTGTTTCACAAGAATATTTCAGAATATGGATTTGTTTTTGGCGGGAAATTCAAATTGCCCTCCTAAGAATTTGGGCTTGTTTTCGGCGGGAAATTCAAATTTGAAAACAAAAATTAACAATTTCTAGAAAATAAATAAAACATGTGAAAATAATTGTAAAAACAAATGTAATTAAAAATATACAAATAATACGTTTAGAATCGGCGCCCAAATTTTTAAACAAAAATAAAACAAACAATTGCTAGAAAATAAATAAAAAATGTGAGAATAATTAAAAAACAAATGTAATTAAAAATAAAACACGTTTAGAATCGGCGCCCAAACATCCAATCTGGCTGTCAATTCGTGAAAAACCCTCAGGATTTCGAGATTCACATTCCCGACCTTAGGATTACAAAGATCTCACTAAGATCATCGATCTTCTCCGATCTGCACAAAGATTTAGCGATCTTCACTGAAGATTTGTCGCTCTTTACTGGAGATTTCAGCGGTATCGCGCTATTTCCCTATAGTTTGGCTACCTGTGTATATGGCTGGTGTATACATGGGCTATATAGCACCAACACATGACCTATAGCACTAAAATTTACCAAGATTTCACTAAGATTTTGCAAGATTGCACTAAGATTTCACAAAATCTCACCGCTATTGCACTATTTCCCTATATTTCAGACAGTCGCATATATGGCTGGTGTATATATATAGCACCAAAACATGACATATAGCACTAAGATTTACCTAGACTTCACTAAGATTTCGCAAGATCGTACTAAGATTTACTGAGATCACACTGAGATTTGTTGAGATCACACTGAAATTTCATAAAATCTCACCGCTATTGCGCTATTTCCCTATAGTTTGGGCAGCTGTATATATCGTTGGCGTACATGTCGGCTTATATTGGACACAAACACCAAGATTACACTGAAATCACACTGAGATTTGCCAAGATTTCCCTATGTTTTGGTCTGCTGTATATTATTCTGCTGTTACATGAAAAGCCGGACCCTGGTCAGTATTTAAACCCAGCTTTTTGACAGTTTGCTCATTGTATGTGTTTGTCTCGACAAGAATGGGTGACAGCAAACTCGATTTGACAGAGCTGTTTGGGGAAGAGGAGAAAGCGAAAGCGGCCCAAGACAAGGAGAAAATGCCCAAAAAACGAAAACGTCAGCCAAAGTCCAACGCTAAGAAATGGGTGAAAATCGAGAAAAGTAGCAATGAGGCGGCCGGCAAACCACTGGAAGAGGTGGAAGAAGGTAGTGAGGAAGAAGCTAACTGCCGTTGTGCAATCTACATTTATGTATGAATAAAAGTTTTTTCACTTGTCAGATTCTTGCTCAGATCGCGGCAGGATTTCCCAAGATTGCGCCGGGATTTCCAAGATTGCGCCGGGATTTCCCAAGATCGTGACAGGATTTCCAAAGATCGCGCCAGGATTTCCAAGATCGTGGGGATAGCGCTATTTTTTCCGGCAAACGTTTACAAAAATTTGATATGAGGAAACAATTTATTCAATCATTTTTTGAACAAGCATTTAGCATATACATCTCGCATCTTTGTGTTCATCTCAACACAGCTGTCACACAGCAGGAATTGCATGATCAGTTTTCCGTTCAGTTTCTGCGCTGGCATGGTTCTGGAAAGTCTGAAACACGGTTCGCACATGTAGGCCGAGTAGGAAAGTAGTGGTTGAACTACCTTCAGCGTTTCCAGTGAGGTCGGTTTCGGCAGGTTGTCTCTGCGCGGTTCTTCCGGGCGTTGCAGCTTGGCCAGAGGCGGTTGGTCCCAGCGGGTTTTTCTCAGTGGCTGTGGAGGTTGAGAGTGCGGAGCAGTGCGATTGGCCATCTCACCGTGTTTTGGAGGGTTCGCCAGCAGAGCCTTCCGTTTGGTGATTCGCTTCTTCACCAGGTCCAACGGTGGTTTCCAGTGGCGGCGGTGCAGAATACCGCGCAAGTGGTTGATGAGGTTGCCACGGGACTTGAAGGTTCGGTTGCACAATTTGCAGTAGCAGTTTTTGTAGTCCTCCATCGTCATACCGTTGCGATCCAAGAGCTGTTGCAGAGATAAACGAGCCGCCATCTCACACCAGTACACAGTGAACAATGAACAGAAGCTGAAAAATTTGGCTAAAAGTAACTTTCAGTGTCTTAAGACAAACTTCGTCTGCAGACAAATGCGCAGTGATGACGTCATCAAACTACAAATTCGCGCATGAGATCATCTTGAAACAAACACAGACCTTGTTTTGTATATAAAGTGAAATATTTTCGCTCACAGTCAGTCTGTTGTGTTGTCAGTTTGCCGTGCGGGTGACTCAAATGGATGTGTGTGTTTGTCCAACGTGTGGTGTTCAGCTGTCCACTGCATCAAACCGTCGCCGCCATGAAAAACTTCAACACGGAATGATTCCAGCTGATGAAGAGCTTGAAAGCCAGCAAGATGAGACAGATTCTGAGGAGTCCGAGTCCGATGAATGTGACAAAAACTGGGTATTTTTGCTTCGAGAAACGTTTGACAACATGAATCTGAAGAGCTCGGAAGGACTACTGAAAGAACCACTCTACAGCGAGTTCTTCGAACAGCTGAAAAACACACTTCAGGAAAAACTGAAGTTTGCATCGTATTTCCAAGATGAAGATGAGGTGTACACCGCTATCCTGAATACTTCGAACAACTACACAGAGAGAGATCTCGGTGAGGAGGAAGCGATCGAGAAAGCTTGGGATGAGCGCAAGTTTCTGGTGAAAAAGTTCCTTCATGGGAACGAAGATCTCATCGAACAAGCTTTTGCTGATGAAGAAGAAGACGAACAGCAAATTGATGAAGAAGAAGACCAAACTGATGATTGATTTGGTGACGATATTATTACGTATTTATTTGGTAAAATTTGTTTTCTGCAATATGAAAATATAGAGAAATAGCGCTATCCCAGCGCGATCTTGGAAATCCTGGCGCGATCTTGGGAAATCCCGGCGCAATCTTGGAAATCCCGGGGCAATCTTGGGAAATCCTGCCGCGATCTGAGCAAGAATCTGACAAGTGAAAAAACTTTTATTCATACATAAATGTAGATTGCACAACGGCAGTTAGCTTCTTCCTCACTACCTTCTTCCACCTCTTCCAGTGGTTTGCCGGCCGCCTCATTGCTACTTTTCTCGATTTTCACCCATTTCTTAGCGTTGGACTTTGGCTGACGTTTTCGTTTTTTGGGCATTTTCTCCTTGTCTTGGGCCGCTTTCGCTTTCTCCTCTTCCCCAAACAGCTCTGTCAAATCGAGTTTGCTGTCACCCATTCTTGTCGAGACAAACACATACAATGAGCAAACTGTCAAAAAGCTGGGTTTAAATACTGACCAGGGTCCGGCTTTTCATGTAACAGCAGAATAATATACAGCAGACCAAAACATAGGGAAATCTTGGCAAATCTCAGTGTGATTTCAGTGTAATCTTGGTGTTTGTGTCCAATATAAGCCGACATGTACGCCAACGATATATACAGCTGCCCAAACTATAGGGAAATAGCGCAATAGCGGTGAGATTTTATGAAATTTCAGTGTGATCTCAACAAATCTCAGTGTGATCTCAGTAAATCTTAGTACGATCTTGCGAAATCTTAGTGAAGTCTAGGTAAATCTTAGTGCTATATGTCATGTTTTGGTGCTATATATATACACCAGCCATATATGCGACTGTCTGAAATATAGGGAAATAGTGCAATAGCGGTGAGATTTTGTGAAATCTTAGTGCAATCTTGCAAAATCTTAGTGAAATCTTGGTAAATTTTAGTGCTATAGGTCATGTGTTGGTGCTATATAGCCCATGTATACACCAGCCATATACACAGGTAGCCAAACTATAGGGAAATAGCGCGATACCGCTGAAATCTCCAGTAAAGAGCGACAAATCTTCAGTGAAGATCGCTAAATCTTTGTGCAGATCGGAGAAGATCGATGATCTTAGTGAGATCTTTGTAATCCTAAGGTCGGGAATGTGAATCTCGAAATCCTGAGGGTTTTTCACGAATTGACAGCCAGATTGGATGTTTGGGCGCCGATTCTAAACGTGTTTTATTTTTAATTACATTTGTTTTTTAATTATTCTCACATTTTTTATTTATTTTCTAGCAATTGTTTGTTTTATTTTTGTTTAAAAATTTGGGCGCCGATTCTAAACGTATTATTTGTATATTTTTAATTACATTTGTTTTTACAATTATTTTCACATGTTTTATTTATTTTCTAGAAATTGTTAATTTTTGTTTTCAAATTTGAATTTCCCGCCGAAAACAAGCCCAAATTCTTAGGAGGGCAATTTGAATTTCCCGCCAAAAACAAATCCATATTCTGAAATATTCTTGTGAAACAGTTGTTAAAACAAAATTCTTAAACTTGCCTCAGAGAACTTGTGAAACTGAAATTTAAGCACAGTCTCGCATCCGACCACTGATTTCGTTGGGTCAGCTGAAATCGGTAAGTACTGCTTTACTACACCAAAATCTCAACCACCAAATTTCCCAACCAAATTTCGCAACCAAAAATGCCCAACCAAATTCTCAACCACCAAATTTCCCAACCAAATTATCAACCACCAAATTTCCCAGCCAAATTCTCAACCACCAAATTTCCCAACAAAAAGCCGAAATCAGATTTTGCAGCCAGAAATTTCAAAACAAACACCAAATTTCTGAACCCACCACAGATTTTGCAACAGAAAAAATTTCCCAACCAAATTCCCAACCACCAAATTTCCCAACCAAATTTCGCAACCAAAAATGCCCAACCAAATTATCAACCACCAAATTTCCCAACCAAATTCTCAACCACCAAATTTCCCAGCCAAATTCTCAACCACCAAATTTCCCAACCAAGTTTCGTAACCAAAAATGCCCAACCCAAACTCTGAGAAACAAAAAACCAGATTTACGAAACTCCCACCCCCGGTTTTGAAACAATGGAGAAGACTGTGTCAGAGGTGGAGGGGCAGAGCAGGAGGGACAGAGCTGGAGGGGCAGAGTTGGAGGGGCAGAGCTGGAGGGGCAGTGCTGGAGGGACAGAACTGGAGGGGCAGAGCTGGAGGGGCAGAGCTGGAGGGGCAGTGCTGGAGGGACAGAACTGGAGGGGCAGAGATGGAGGGGGCAGAGCAGGAGGGACAGAGCTGGAGGGGCAGAGCAAGAAGGACAGAGCTAGAGGGGCAAACATCAACACATATCTAGACCTTTTAGACATTTAACTCTAACTGATAGTGTCGCTCAGTTGGTAGAGCGCTGGACTCTGAAGCAAAAGGTACAAAGTTCGAAACCCACCCGAGCAAAAGTAATTTTGAAATTTTCGGTGACGTAGTAAACCGTGATCTTAAGATCGCTGGCAGGACAGTGACATCAGATGACGTCACTGCCCCCCCCCCAGTGGACCGGGCCTTACTACTCACCATGACGCCTTCGCTGCATGCAAATCAGGCTTCACAGTAGCAAACTTTAGCAAGTTCGAGTTTCACAGCGGTATGCTATCGGGTTTTTCGTATAAACGAATTAGTTCCCCCTGGGCGTATATTTGGAAAACCTTTCTAAATAGACACCCATTGGCATAAAGAAACACGCTGTTATCACGTTTTGTTTAAAAATCAGTGCAAAAATTTAATTCACAGACAGACAGTGCTCAGAGAGTTGTCTCATTTTCAAATAAACGCTCATGTACAGTACTTTTCAAACAGCCACCTCTGGGCGCTTATTTAGAATAGAATTGAATTAGTAAAAAGTCACAAAACTAAATAGCGCCCATGGTGTTTTTTTACGAAAAACCTGGTAGTAGAAATGTAGAATGCAGTCAAGTAGGTAGCATAACCAAAACCACCAGTAATTTTGCTTCTTGTTTTACTAAGTCAGGGAGGCAACAAAGATGACAAGACTGTATGTACTGATTTTCGGTCCAGGGGCGTAAACAAAAAAAAATGCGTTAAGGGGTCACGCAAAGCAATTCATAGAGTATCCATACAGTGTCACAGAACTGCTGAACACGAGTAAACCAAAATACTCTATTTCTAGACTCTACCAAAATTTCTTTTTAATTTTATGGGTTTTATACTGGCAGTAGTATGTGACATCTATATATCAAATTAATCTATGAAGCGAGCTCTTTTCGGTGCCATAAACCATGTTGCGATTGGGCTCGGTTTGACAGAATGGCATTCATTTGAAGAGGATGGTTCAGACCGAAAAAGTCGAAAAATGCAAAATTTTGACGACCACCCAAACTTCAGAGGGTATGAAGTGCCCGTCTACCAACGATGACCCCCCAATATTTTTTAATGGATCGATAGCTTTTGTCCTGGACTATTTAATGCTTGAAAAGCTCATAGTTGGCACGTACAGTTTTTGAGAAAAGTGTGATTGAAATTTTCAGGTGCCAAAAAATCGCACTTTTTGAGGTTTCCCGTGGAAATGAAGGGCGTCATGAGATTCAAAAACCCCGTTTTGATAAGATAAAACTGTTCAATCCTATAAATTCGAAAGGAAAAATTTGCCTTGCCTCTAAACGTTCCCCCCTCCATAACTCCTGTGCAAATCGAGATAGCGCAATTCGGACGTTAGATTCGTTTTTCTGATCAAAAACTGATCTAGAATATCTATTGTACAAATTCCATAAGCGATTTTGAATTTTTTTTTGACCCGCTGGAGTACCAATTTTGGCCCGTTTTCTCGTGCAGAGACAATTAAATCGATAAGTGGGCACTTTGTTAAGTGCCACCTTAACTGACATTAAGGGGCCCCTTATCTTTAAGGTGGGACCTTAAATGGATAAGTGGGCACTTTGTTAAGGTGGTACTTAAGTGAGTTGCACAAAAAAGTTAAGGTACTACCTTAACTAAGTGGGCACTTAACTCTGCAATCTTTGTTTGTGCGGTTGGTTTTCGTCGTCAGCTCCATTCAAAAGCGCTCTGAAGCTCAGTTATGGCCGCAGTGCCTGATGACAAACGTAAACGAAAACCGCGGAGCCCAAATTGGACAAAAAATGATTGTTGTCTCTTGATCGATTGCTATACGAGAAGTACCACAAAGCGATCGTTGGTGCTTTTTCTCAGCTCTCACAGCAAAAGATGAAAGCGATGCCTCGGACTTCTACCTGTTGAAAGACTTTTTGTCCATAAAACCGGATTTCAAACGTTCTCTGGAAGAAACCAAAAGGAAAATAAAAAGAGGTATTTAGGGTGCTAGCTACTAGGCCGCTTACAAATCGCAAAGAATCGCAATGTTGGACTAAAAATTGTTAAAAAAAAGTAATTTGGGCTCAAATATACAGCTAAAAAGTGCTGATTTAAAGGCAATTTTAGTGTCTGAAAATTGAATGTAAAATTGAAAATTTATTGAAAAATGCACGGTGAAATCTACATATCTGGAACATTTTATTTCTCAAACCTTTTTGTTTAAAGAGCTGGTTCAGGCAGATGCAAGCAAAAATCTTTAATGATCTTTGTGTCAGTCATTGTTTTAAGGAAAAGCGTTGCAAGCTCTGAATATCAACGTAGTAGACTGTAGAAAGAGTTGCGCTTGGGCCGAAATTTACTACTTGCAAATATACTCTTAGAGCAACCGCAAGCTGGTTCTCGATCAATAACGCAAAATTCCGCTTGGTTGGGTGTTCAATGTCACACCGAATTGAATCGCAAAGCTGTCAGAAGTTCTTAGTAAGTCGGTACCGTTGATGCAGTTCATGATCATCCCACTTGTCAAAAATCTCTGTGCTCCCGGAAGTTTCGCTGTGGTCTGTTCGGTAAGCCCAGCAAAAGTAGAACCGCCAACTACAGCCATACTTTGAGAGCGACAATGACCAACCTTATCTTTAAGGTAGGTCTACGGGAACCTTAGATTATAAAGCTTAACTTTGAAACCTTAACTTTTGTGCAACCCACTTATCTTAGGAGGAACCTTAACTTAATTTAAGGTGCCACTTATCTTGTCCAACTTAAGTCAGTGACCTTAAGTTTTGTGCAACCCACTTACGTTGCCCAGCAACCTTAACCTAAGTTTAAGGTGGCACTTAAAGTTAAGGTTGTCTTATGCAACCCGGCCCTGGTGCCGGTACCATATATGGTACCACCACAGACCCCGAACGTGGGGCCAACTCACGCATTCATAGTCAGATAAACGAAGGGATTGAGTATGGCCGCCCACTGTCCAACTACAAAGCATAAACGCGTTAAGTGCCTGACGGTTGATCGCAATCAATTTTCAACGTTGTCTTCTTTTTTTATGAACAGAACATTGGAATGGGCGTCTTGGTTTCCTCTGAACAAAGCCCTCACTTTTTTCGACACAGTGCTGAAAATGCACCAACAGTGATTAGGTCAAGTTTCAACTCAACCAAGCAAGGACAATTATGCAAACATGCAGCCAACAAAGCAAAAGCCAACTCACGCATTCATAGTCAGATAAACGAAGGGATTGACTGCACAGTTGAGTATGGCCGCCCACTGTCCAACTACGAAGCAGTAGGTTCCTAACTGGTCACAAGAAATTTCAATCGCTTCGTGCCAGTAACGGTCACTCAGAACCCCAGCCCCACAAATGATGAAAGCCTGATACATCAGGCCCCGCTCGCGTTCTCTCGTCTGTGGCTCTTGCTGAGGCAAACCAGACAGCTGAAAGGCGAAAAGACGGACAGTAATCAACTGAATAATTAACTGTCATGTGTTGGCAGTAAAAAAGACCGCCTGGAGCTTTTTGGAGCTTTTCGACTAATTTCAACTGGCCGCCATTCCGTCAATCTTCAACCGAATGAAAAGATTTTTGGCGGGATTATTTATTATTATTTATGCTTACAGTTTGTTTTGGCCTGATAGCCTTTTGTCTATCTGTAGTCATGTATGAGTTATGCCCTATCCGAAATGACCTGACGTCAAATTTCAAAAATAACTCACGAATCCGTCATCAAATCTTTTCCGAATTTTGCAGGCTAACCAATTTACGCGTGGACTTAACACCCTAAAGAGATCGGCTCTAGCACAACCACTTAAAATCTGGCGGATTTTTACTTTCAGTGAAGGTGGTGAATACCCAAACGACAGTAATTCCCACCATTGTCTGCACACAACGTTTGTTTGCTTTCTACCTACCCACAACTTCGATCTGATAAGGATGATGAGGTAGCAAACGGCCACAGAAAGCAGAGTGAAATTGCAGTTGACGTTTTCCAACCACATGGCAGTTGAACTGTAGGGCAAGCTCATGTCGTAAAAGGCCACCCAAATTGACGGCATGTAGACCCAAGTTACATATGGGGTACTGTATATGATCAGAATCAGGAAACTGATCATCCAACACAAACACAGCCATGCCTGCAACCAAGGTTCGATCTACAACCCCTTAAGCAGAAAATTAATTATGATTCATTTTGCTAGAAAGTCAGCTTAGTGGGGGCAAGAAAGGTCATTTCGCGGATCTGGCTGATATACAAAGTATATCTGTTAAAGTAGAGCTCAATCGAAAACCAACGGTGCATGCCCGGCTACCAGAAACCCCCTGGAACCGGAGCTACACCCCCTCAAAGTTGGGTCGGCTCGGCAGGGCTGATTTTCTGGTGTCCGACAGTCTCTGTTCAAACGATCACCCTTTATCCGTTCCTTAAATTAGCATCCCGACTTCGGATATGGTTTTGTAGGTGTTCCAATGGCCTTATATTTCCTGGTACTCCCGTTTCCAAATAATAGCTGGTTAGCAAAATATTCACCGAAAACTTCGAAATTTTTCGAAAAAATCTTTATAACTTTCTTTGCAAAGGCCCTGCCAAGCTAATGTTTTAACAAAAGTAGGAATGAGTTGGCCAAAGAAAATAAGCGCGGTGAAGTGTGCTGTTTAGAGGAGGGGGTGTTTTGGCCTCTCAAAGGGTGTTCGAAAAAAAATTCTTTCCGCAAACCTTAATGGTTAGCATACTGTTCGATGCAGTTTTGTGTGCTGAGTTCGAAAATGTATTCAGTTTAGCTAGATTCGCTCTGTATCGGGAGGAATTTGCGTTCAAAGTGTGCGTATCAACTGCTAATTACAGTGGTGGCTCGCTTGTCAAACAGCTGCTCATGCCAGTTGGAAGAGAGGCAGAAAGTGACACAGCGATTGATAGATAGAAGGGTCAATGAGAGACAGTAGGCATGCCAAGCGAATATTCCAGTTACTGCAGGGTAGTTGAGCACCCTGAAATATCGGATTGCACTGCATCTGCAGTTCAAAGTCAGTATGATCATTACCAGTATGGCGCTGTGAAGCCATAACCAGTAAGGGATAAAATTCCATAACAGGCAATTGTGCCCAAGTAGATCACTTCTGCCACCCCAACATTGAACATCATCTAAAGCAACCATTTTCAGTCATGCATGCAACAAGTCACTCGCTGAAGAAGGGAAGGAGATTGGTGGTGGCAGTCCAAAATAGGGGGACGGTGCAAAAACTAGCTGACGGTAGTTGTTCCGGGCGGGCTTAAATACGCAAAGTCAAGTCGAGCTAAAGCATCGCTGTTTTACAGTCAACTAGCTGAATTGTGGCATAAGCTGTACAAAGTTCCAAAAATACTGCTATTTTACTATAGTATAGTAAAACAAAAGTTAGTAATAGTAGTGGTGTTTTAAGTAAAATAGTAAGAAATAGTAAATGAGCCAACAGTAAAGTAAAAATAAAATTTAATTACCACGGGACGTCAATAGTAAAAAATATAAACTTTACTACTGTTTTACTGGTTTTTGGTGAACCAAAGTCTTTCAATCGAAGTCTTGATCAATTTTGCAGTAAAATATGTGCAGATCCACTTTTGTCAGACAAATTTCACACATTATTTGACTGTAAAGTTCTGGAGAAGTTCCTATCATGATCAAATTTAGCAAATATTTGGACTAAGATCAATTATTCATAAAATCTTGGCATCATTGATGCAAAATTCCACATCATTACTAGTAAAATCATAAATTAAATAAAATAGTAGTAAAATTAGTAAAACTGTCAGCACCAAAAAATTGGCCGAAAAATTGCTTCCAAAAATCGGACGGGTCTGGCGCCGGTCGCGGGGTCTGAGCCCAAATTCTAGAGGAGGGATTGGCTCGCTACTAAGAACGCTAAAAAATGGCAAAAGAAAGTCGCAATTGTTGGTTAAAAATCGTAAGAAATCGCTGTATTTCGGCTCAAGAACAGCTTAAAAAAGCTGTTTTACAGGCGATTTTAGCAATTTTAGTGTCTGAAATTCGAAAAAATATAAAAATTTGCTAAAAAAATTACTTACCAGAAAAATCGGACTGGGTTGAAAAATTCGGGGCATGTCCAGATCGGGGTGGTCTGGCCTAAGTCGGATGGGGGCAGACCACGTACATGTATGGGTATAAGGCAAAGAATGGTACCCTCAGACAAGAGAGAGATTTCAAGTCGTCGTCAGTGCCAATTACCCAAAGACATGGTAAATAGATGACCATCACTGTGATACTCATAGAAACATAGCTGAACCCAATAACTTGGTCATCCAGACTGTACAACCACTCACTCAATGTATTATTTGTTCCGTTATCCATGCATTTCAGTCTATAAAACGTAACCTCAGCTAATAACTTCTTCAAGTAGTGAATAAATAACTATCCGGTATTTGTATGGTATTGTACAGGGTGCGTAAAAAAATACAACCCAGCAGATTTTTTGCTGTAGCAACCGCAAATCTCAACCGATTTGAATGAATCCTGCTTTAAATGAAAGATAAATAAATTCTTGAACGACTGGTGTAGCTTTTATTAAGATGCGTTGCTTAGTTCCTGAGATAATTGCTTTCAAAATCAAAACAGAGATTTTGGCAGTGCACAACAGAGATTAAAACAACCCAGCAGATTTTTTACTGTAGGAGCCGCAAATCTCAACCGATTTCAGTGAGTCCTATTTTATATGAAAGATAAATTAATTCTTGAAAGTTTGGTGAAGCTTTTATTAAGATATGATGCTTGGTTCCTGAGATATTTGCACTCAAAGTCAAAACAGATTTTGGCTATGAACAAGAGCGATTTTTATTATTCTGTTGCACTTCATAATAAAACCGATTCCTACTGCTCAGGGCTAACGTAACGAGGTTTTTCTGGTGCCACACATGCTTGGTTACTTCATTTGTAAAAGTCTTGTTGCCCCTCAGCAGTAGGAATCCGTTTTGTTGTGAAGTGCAACGGAATCGCTCTTGTTCACTGCCAAAATTTCCGTTTTGAGTTTGAAGGAAAATATCTCAGGAACTAAGCATCGTATCTTAATAGGGCCTTCACCAGTCTTTCAAGAATTTATTTATCTTTCATTTAAAACAGGATTCATTCAAATCGGTTGAGATTTGCGGTTGCTACAGCAAAAACTCTGCTGGGTTGTTTTTTTTTGACACACCCTGTATATGGAAAAAGGAAGCACTAATCAGTTTCACAAATTCAACTAAAGCCGCAAGGGAAAAAATCTTACCAAATGATATTTTCCACGATTTCACCTGACACTATGAATATCGCCACTGCAAATAGACAAAGCTTTTTGTATGCGCCGTTCTTTCAATCTAAAAGGAAAGGTAGGTACTATTGACCTCAAGAGACACTCGCAATTAGCACCAGAGCTGGAATTCTCAACATAAGCAGATTAATTAAGGCGTGAAGTAATTTTCTTCAACTAGTAATATGTTGACGTCGTCAGAGGCTACAAGTGAAACTGTTTTGCTTGCCTATGCACCATACCTGTAACAGGTCAGGCACAAGCACAACCAGGCCACTTTAAACTACTAAAACTTGCAATTTCTGTTAATTTTAAGCCTGGAATGTGTTTTAAACGCGTTTTTTTAAGGCAAATTTGCTACATTTTCTTACCCTGGTTGGGCAGCGGCCCAATCAGGCACATTCAAAATTTTACACCCCCTTTCCGAAATCCTCTGGATACACGCCACTGGTTTCCAAAGGCTTTTCAAGCGAATTCTAAGCTCAAAAATTAGTTATTTCTGAGCCAGTTTGATAGTAATATAGCTGCTGTTAGTACTTGCATTTTTTGGTCAGGGGTCTCTAAAGTTCTTTCGGGCATAGGTGAGGGCGCTTTGGCCTTTCTAGCTGGGGGTAGCACTCCCTAGTACATGCATGCTATTCACCTTCACTCAATCTAATGGCCTGACATTTCACACTAAAGTGCGGCCTCTAGATATCAGTCGAGTCGACAAGCTTTCTGGCTGACTTTTGAGAATATAGGCAATTAATTGACTGCCGTGATAGGTTTCATAACAACCACAGATCCAGGCCTAGCCCAGTTGAGCTTCCAGTCAGTAATTAAGTTCTCCATCATGGGCTTCTCAAGTCTCTCATATAGATCGAATGCATGTAACAGTAGTATTAGCAATATACAGGGTCCGTTAAAACAAACCAGCACATTTTTCGCTGTAGCAACCGTAAATCTGAACCGATTTATATGAACCTTTTTTGATGAAAGATAATAAATTCTTGAAAGATTCGTGAAATTTTTGAAAGATCTGTGATTCATTAAGATACTCTGCTTAGTTCCTGAGATATTTGCTCTCAAAGTCAAAACTGTGATTTTGACAATGAATAAGAGCGACTTTTATTATTCTGTTGCCCTCATCATAAAACAGATTCCTGTACTGCAGGGGACTAACGAGACGTTACTGGTGAATTAACCGAGCGTGTGTGTCACAAATAAAGCCGCGACTAAGTAGAGTATTTTAATAAAACGTTAAGCAGAATTTATTAATCTTTCATTCAAAAGGTTCATTCAAATCGGTTGAAATTTACCGTTGCTACAGCGAAAAATCTGCTGGGTCGTTTTTTTCAATGGACCCTGTGGAAAGCTGAAGGAAAATCGGCAGCTTCACCTTCTTCCACTCACAATCGGCCGATTCTTGTGATAGTACTTCGGCGAAGATCGATGAGATGCGAATCATGAGTGGCGGGTTGGATGATCGAAGAGGTTCTGGTACGATCTGGAAGGCAGCGAATGGCAGAGGTGGCCTGGGGGCTGAAGACGATTTAGATTCAGTAGAAGGTGCCAGTTACTTGAGTGATTTGAATTTGGCGCACTTTCTTACCTATGACAAGTCTTCCCGGTTAGGGTCCCAGCACAAAAACTGATAACATTCAGTCCTGTCATGCGAGGGGCTCATTGACCCTTCCGATTCTATATCAACAGCTGGAAACATGCCATGTTTAAGATGCGTTTTGCGAGAAAGTCAGCTTTGATGCCGAAGAGAGGGGGCATGCAGGGTCATCGCATGGATCTGGCTGATATTAATATCTGTTAGAATACAGCACAGTCGAAGACCAACAGTGCATGCTCGGCCACCAGCAACCCCCTAGAACCGGAGCTACACCCCCTCAAAGTTGGGTCGGCAGCAAGTTTCGGGCCCATTTTAATAGCTCGGACACCCTCCATTCAAACTATCACCCTTCATTCGTTTCTTAAGCTAGGATCCCAACTCGCATATGGTTTTGTAGCTGCTTACAATGGCCTTTCAGATTCTGGTACTCCCGTTTCCAGATCGTAGCTGGTTACCCAGATCTTCACCAAAAACTACGAAATTGCCGTAGAATGCCACTCCGTTTTTTTTCGAAAAATCTATAACTTTTTATGCAAAGGCCCTGGCAAGCTACTGTTTTAACAAAAGTTAGGCATGAGTTGGCCAAACAAAGTCGGCCAAGTTATGGACCTCTGAAGTTTCATTAAGAAACATGCCGTCAGAAGCCATTATCCTGAAATATAAATGTTCAGCATTCATGCATTTCTGAAGGGAACCTTTCGTCAGCTAAACCGAATACATTTTCGAACTCAGCACACAAAACTGCATCGAACAGTATGCTAACCATTAAGGTTTGCGGAAAATTTTTTTCGAACACCTTTGAGAGGCCAAAACACCCCCTCCCCTCCCCTAAACAGTACACTTTTGCGCTCATTTTGTTTGGCCAACTCATACCTACTTTTGTTAAAACATTAGGTTGGCAGGGCCTTTGCAAAGAAAGTTATAAATATTTTTTCGAAAAATTTCGTAGTTTTCGGTGAATATTTTGCTAACCAGCTATTATTTGGAAACGGGAGTACCAGAAAATGTAAGGCCATTGGAACAGCTACAAAACCACATCCGAGTCGGGACGCTAGGTTAAGGAACGGCGGGCATGCACCGTTGGTTTTCGATTGAGCTCTACTTTAACAGATATACGTACATATATCAGCCAGATCCGTGAAATGACCTTGCTTGCCCCCACTAAGCTGACTTTCTAGCAAAATGAATCATAATTAATTTTCTGCTAAATAAGGGGTTGTAGATCGAACCTTGGTTGCAGGCATGGCTGTGTTTGTGTTGGATGATCAGTTTCCTGATTCTGATCATATACAGTACCCCATATGTAACTTGGGTCTACCTACATGCTGTCAATTTGGGTGGCCTTTTACGACATGAGCTTGCCCTACAGTTCAACTGCCATGTGGTTGGAAAACGTCAACTGCAATTTCACTCTGCTTTCTGTGGCCGTTTGCTACCTCATCATCCTTATCAGATCGAAGTTGTGGGTAGGTAAAAAGCAAACAAACGTTGCGTGCAGACAATGGTGGGAATTACTGTCGTTTGGGTATTCACCACCTTCACTGAAAGTAAAAATCCGCCAGATTTTAAGTGGTTGTGCTAGAGCCGATCTCTTTACGGTGTTAAGTCCACGCATAAATTGGTTAGCCTGCAAAATTCGGAAAAGATTTGATGACGGATTCGAGAGTTATTTTTGAAATTTGATGTCAGGTCATTTCGGATAGGGCATAACTCATACATGACTACAGATAGACAAAAGGCTATCAGGCCAAAACAAACTGTAAGCAAATAATAATAATAATAATAATCCCGCCAAAAATCTTTTCATTCGGTTGAAGATTGACGGAATGGCAGCCAGTTGAAATTAGTCAGAAAGCTCCAAAAAGCTCCAGGCGGTCTTTTTTATTGCCAACACGGTAGTTAATCATTCAGTTGATTACTGTCCGTCTTTTCGCCTTTCAGCTGTCTGGTTTGCCTCAGCAAGAGCCACAGACGAGAGAACGCGAGCGGGGCCTGATGTATCAGGCCTTCATCATTTGTGGGGCTGGGGTTCTGAGTGACCGTTACTGGCACGAGGCGATTGAAATTTCTTGTGACCAGTTAGGAACCTACTGCTTCGTAGTTGGACAGTGGGCGGCTATACTCAACTGTACAGTCAATCCCTTCGTTTATCTGCCTATGAATGCGTGAGTTGGCTTTTGCTTTGTTGGCTGCATGTTTGCATAATTGTCCTTGCTTGGTTGAGTTGAAGCTTGACCTAATCACTGTTGGTGCATTTTCAGCACTGTATCGAAAAAAGTGAGGGCTTTGTTCAGAGGAAACCAAGACGCCCATTCCAATGTTCTGTTCATAAAAAAGAAGACAACGTTGAAAATTGATTGCGATCAACAGTCAGGCACTTAACGCCGTTTATGGTACCAACACCATATATATGGTACCGGCACCATATATGGTACTGTAACCATATTTGGTACCGGTGCCATATATGGTACCCCCACGTTCGGGGCCTGTGGTGGTATCATATGTCAAATCCCTTAGGATTTGAATTTACGCAGTTTGCGTATTTTGTCTTGCTGCATATAGCGTATTGTTAACTTTGAATTCCTTTTGTTTTCTTTTGATCTGTTACGGTAACTTTGTGCTGCTTGTACTGTAGTTTGTGTGCATGCTGTGATAACTGCACGTTTGCTCCAGTCAGACACTGGAGCTGGTTGATATTTCTGGGAGTTGGAGCGGGTCTTTTCTGGGCAGCGTGCGTGACCGGCTGCATAAAGAGAAAGGAAAAAGAGCGAGCGTGTGTTTTAGTTTAGTGCGCCGGCCTAGGGCCGTGTGCAGACAGAGAGGCAGAAAGGCATTGGCTGCCCTTCTCCAGTCGTCGCGGCACAGGCTTTCGTTTTTGTCTTCGCCTCGCTTTGACATGGTGCCCAGAGCAGGAATCGAACCTGCGTCGTCACGGACTGAAGTTGTTAAAAGCCAGGTCGTAGGCCGACGAGCTGAGGAAAACGCCTGGGATGAAGAGAAAAAAGAAGAATGTGAGACAAAGAAAAGAGGCACAAATGCCGTTCAATGCTGGCTCCCCTGACCTCTGCACACCGCGGTCATTACCATCAATAGTGACAACCACCTGAGACGGTGAGTACGCACTAAAACAATCAAAAATGTTTCTGTTCTCTATGTCTCTGCTGGGCCTTCTAAAGGCACCAGCAATTTGACAGCACAAAGTAACGCTTTGCCCTTAGGAGTTCTGACATAGGCGGCTCTGCAAATACCGTCTGTGCCAAAAACCAGCTCCTCAATCCTTGCCAAACTCCATTGAGACCGGGGCAGGTTCTCTTTGAGCAAAACCACCGTCCCAACTTTAGGCAAGAGGTCGCTGGCACCGTACTGCCTTTTAGCCAACTTGCGGGCATGACTTTCTCGCAAAGCTGCCAAATTGCGGGCCGTCCGCGGCCGGGTAGTGATGGGTCACAAGAAGTCGTCATCTTGGCACGGCAACCAACGCCAGTGACTGCCGACTGGGAAACGCTCGACGCTCGTGGCGGTGACCGAACTGCCTGAGCGAGGCAAGCGACACCGCAAGACAGGAGAAAAAAGAAGAGCGCAAACTGTAGCTCAGCTGCTGGATTGAACACTCTTCTCTTGTTTGTTGGGAGTGTCAAATCCCTTAGGATTTGAATTTACGCAGTTTGCATATTTTGTCTTGCTGCATATAGCGTATTGTTAACTTTGAATTCCTTTTGTTTTCTTTTGATCTGTTACGGTAACTTTGTGCTGCTTGTACTGTAGTTTGTGTGCATGCTGTGATAACTGCACGTTTGCTCCAGTCAGACACTGGAGCTGGTTGATATTTCTGGGAGTTGGAGCGGGTCTTTTCTGGGCAGCATGCGTGACCGGCTGCATAAAGAGAAAGGAAAAAGAGCGAGCGTGTGTTTAGTTTAGTGCGCCGGCCTAGGGCCGTGTGCAGGCAGAGAGGCAGAAAGGCATTGGCTGCCCTTCTCCAGTCGTCGCGGCACAGGCTTTCGTTTTTGTCTTCGCCTCGCTTTGACATGGTGCCCAGAGCAGGAATCGCACCTGTGTCGTCGCGGACTGAAGTTGTTAAAAGCCAGGTCGTAGGCCGACGAGCTGAGGAAAACGCCTGGGATGAAGAGAAAAAAGAAGAATGTGAGACAAAGAAAAGATGCACAAATGCCGTTCAACGCCGGCTCCCCCGACCTCTGCACACCGCGGTCATCACCATCAATAGTGACAACCACCTGAGACAGTGAGTACGCACTAAAACAATCAAAAATGTTTCTGTTCTCTACGTCTCTGCTGGGCCTTCTAAAGGCACCAGCAATTTGACAGCACGAAGTAACATTTTGCCCTTAGGAGTCCTGACATAGGCGGCTCTGCAAATACCATACTGTAAATGGCGTTAAGTGCCTGACTGATCAACTGCACTAACTTTCTGGTGGACTAACTTTCTAGATGGAGTAAGATCTACCGTGTCAAAGCAATTGTTGGGCACATATTTTTGGAACTTTCAACATTTTCATTCACATTTCAGCTGTGATTGAAATTAAATATGAAACAGTGATGTTTAGATGTGTTTGACTTTGTTTTTATCCCTTTAAAATCATCTGTGCCATATGGCACACATTGTTGATTTTGGCAAATGTATAATTACGTATGTGTACGTCCGTTTGGTCAGGGCTACTATTTGCATATTACGTATGCCAGTTACTTATTGTCTCTGCGCGAGTCTTATCAGCTCTGACCTTATACACTCTCGGGCTAATGATACTTTAGTGTTGAAGTAAAGCGAGTTTCTGTTCTGTGTCACCTGTAAAGCCTCCAAGAGCCCTTAGCAGTAGCAGGAATCCGTTTTATTACGAAGTGCAGAATAATAAAAAAATCCCTTTTGTTCACTGCCAAAATAACTGTTTTGAATTTGAGAGCCAATATCTCAGGAACTAAGCAGAGTACATTAATGAAAATTTCAGCACTCTTTTAAGGATTTATTTATCTTTCATTTAAAAAAGGATTCATTCAAATCGGTTGAGGTTTGCAGTTGCTACAGCGAAAAATCTGCTGGGTTGTTTTTTTTGGCACACCCTGTATATAATGGTAGTACTTATATTACATTGTATGGTACTGCTTTGCTATTCATTTAGTTTATTGCTTTGCTATTTGCCTTACATGACAGCATTAGATAAAGACAAAACATTAAATTAGAAAAACAGGATCATCTTCGATGAAGAAGGACAGCCCGGGAAGTCAAAAAGGCACGACAATAAATCAAATAGGATCAAATTGAAAAAAATTTAAAAAAAACAAAAACGGCAGGCGAAAGGCTGTCTATGTTATAGACGGATGAAATAATTCGAAGCCTTTCGCCCGCCGTTTTTGTTTTTTTTTAAATTTTTTTGAATTTGGTCCTAGTTTGATTTATTGTCATGCCTTTTTGACTTCCCCGGCTGTCCTTCTTATCGAAGATGATCCTGTTTTTCTTATAGAGGGAACACTCAATTGTTTAACATGCATTTTGCGAGAAAGTCAACTTTTAGCTATAAGGGAAGGTGTTTAAGCAACTTTTTTTCGCGGATCCGGCTGGTAGCCAAATATGTTGAAATAGATGTCAAACGAACACCAACGGTGCATGTTCGAACACCAGCGACCTCCTAGAACCTCAGCTACACCCCCTCAAAGTTGTGTCGGTAGCCCCTTTTCGGCCATTTTCTCGACATTTAGTCAAGCGATCACCATTCACTCGTTTCTCAAGAGTCAGAACAGGCGTGCACACGGTTGGATAGCCCTGACAGTTGCCTTTCAGACGCTGCACACAGCGCTTCCGGAACACACCCGGTTAGCGAGATATTCTCCGAAAACTACGAAATTTAGCGAAATTCCGACTCGATTTTTTTCCGAAAAATCGCTGTAACTTCTGCCATATATGCGGGGTCAAGCTGATTTTTGCTAAAAAGATAAAACGCAAAATGCCAAACAAAATTAACCTATTTCGGAGGCAAATTTTTGGGGTCAGGGTGGGGGTGTTTTGCAATTTGAAGCCAGTCAAGAAATATTTTTTTGCTCAGAATAAAAAACAAACACACCTTTCTGGTGCAGTTTTACCCGCTGATTATGAATATGAACTCGGTTTGGCTGGGTCCCTTTTGGTTAGGGAGAAATTTGCATCCAAATCTTCGAGTGGCTGTATTTCTAAAGTGGCACTGCTCGTTAGCATGAGCAAGAACCATGCTAGAAAGCAGTTCTTCTTATGTAGTTTTTGATGCTGATTCTGAAGATAATCATATTTTTTATCTACGTTGAGCAGTTCTGAAGATATGGGCATTTTGAGAATTTGCGAACAAAACCGTTGCAGTTGGTATGCAATGGTGGTTTGAAATGTTACTCAATTCTGTCATATGCTAGATACGGAGCCATGGAATTAGCATCACCCAATGCAGTTTTTGCCGCTGATTATGAAAATTACCTCTATTTTTCAATCGGACGGCTTCTGAGTGAGTTACTTAGGTCTGGTGCCCTGTCATCCACATTATAAGAAATTTATCAAACAGGTGCGTGAAATAGTAACTGTTATATGCAGGTTTCTTCGCTGATTCAGAATATGACCTTATTTTTGCGCTAAAATGATTTTGACACGAGTTGTAGACCTCTAAAGTTACATCAATATCCATGCTTTCAGGAGTGGTAATCTGGAAATAGATAGTCTGTGCTTTGGCACTTATGAGGTCATTTTTTAAACCAGCGGTTCAAAATAGGTCGGATACACTATTTTTGATAGATAATTCGCTTCACAAGTGCCAAAGCACAGACTATCTATTTCCAGATTACCACTCCTGAAAGCATGGATATTGAAGAGGTCTATAACTCGTGACAAGGTCATTGTAGCGCAAAAATAAGGTCATATTCTGAATCAGCGAAGAAAACTGCATATAACAGTTACTATTTCACGCACCTGTTTGATAAATTTCTTATAATGTGGATGACAGGGCACCAGGCCTAAGTAACTCACTCAGAAGCCGTCCGATTGAAAAATAGAGGTAATTTTCATAATCAGCGGTAAAAACTGCATTAGGTGATGAGAATACATCTCGCTAACCAGGTACGTTCCGGAAGCGCTGTGTGCAGCCTCTGAAAGGCAACTGTCAGGGCTATCCAACCATGTGCACGCCTGTTCTGACTCTTGAGAAACGAGTGAATGGTGATCGTTTGAGTAAATGTCGAGAAAATGGCCGAAAAGGGGCTACCGACCCAAATTTGGGGGGTACAGCTCCGGTTCTAGGGGTCGCTGGTGTTCGAACATGCACCGTTGGTGTTCGTTTGACATCTATTTTAACATATTTGGATACCAGCCCGATCCGCGAAAAAAAGTTGCTTTAACATCCTAAGTTGACTTTCTCGCAAAATGCATGTTAAATAGTTTTGCGTATTTCTTTGAAGGGCAAGTCCTTGTATACCATATAGATATGTATCTAGTAATCCAGAAAATAGGCTGACCAAATCAGCTATATTCTGGACCACCTTTAACTTTCAGCTCTGTCTTAGTGATAGTAAGAGCAACATTGAACACAACAAATAAACAGTGTCTCTCTCCAGCATTAAAACCAACCATTCACTCTGCATTAGCATCAAGTGTCAAATGCCTTCGAGATCCAACCGCATTCAGGTTTCGCCCTTTAACTTTGGACCTGAACACAATGTTGAGCTTGCCAGATTAAATCCACTATAAAATGTGCTACTTACCGGTACACTCAAATTTTTCCGATCACGCTTACTTAGTTTAGTTTACTTGGGGGAGGAGCTATAATTGTTTGACGCCCTTTACGTCAAGTTTAGGCTGATGATCAGGGTTGGGCTTAAGGGTTAGGTTTCGTTCAGGTGTATGTTGATTATACTCAGCTCAGACTAAGTCATATTCTTAGAAAACCAAATTAGTATACGAAGACAGTTTCCGGAGGTAATGGGCCGGTAATCGATGTTAATAGGTCATAGCCCACTTAACGAAAACGCTTAATCTGGGGTAAAGCTGTAAGTAGCACGCAGTAATCAGGTGTTGCTGTGTACAAAATAATCAGAACTTAGGGAGCACTGGCTGCGCACCACATTCGGGCGTTTCTGTTAAAGATTTGCAACTTGGGTGCTCTCCGCATCCACGTGTACCATTTTTTGTCTTTTTTGTCTTCTGTCCTGTCGTGTATTCTTTCTTTCTTCTTCTAAATGTAGCAAAGCAACGAACGTTTAATGTTAGCTGGAATTGAAAGGATGAAGTGAAGGAACGCACATCTCTCCTATTTGACTAATAATTTGCCTTTCGTTTACTTATTACGATGGACCCCTATTGCACTTGTTGTTGAAGAAAAAACAGCAAAAACAATGAAACAAATGATGCCTAACTGGGTTCTCTTGCTCAGTTTGGTCTTGTTAACCAGTCGCAAATTGTGCACCGCACTTCTGCCCAAGTTCGACGACTCACTTCTGTTCAAATTGAAATGGCCCGGCTCCAGAGATGACATAGCTCAGCTACTCGATAAACATAAACAAGTACGTACCACTCTACTCTACCCCTCAGCAATTTTTTGCAAGCATTTTGTTGACAAAAGTAAGCATAAATTAGGTGTGGAATAGTACATTTTAACGAAAAATAAGTAAAAAAATTGGTTTAAGCCAAAAAGTCAACACCCCTCAGCTACCACTACCGCTAAGGATTTCAAAATTGTACACACCTTAGCCGAAATGCTAGCTCATATCTGGTCTTTCGTAGTACGGTTCGATCCTGAGATTCAGGCCATATTCGTTGGGGGGGGTAGACCCCTATTCACACATGTACTAGGGGGGTTTGGGGGTTACCCCCAAGCTAGAAAGGCCAACCCCCTCACGCCCGAGAGAAGTTTAGGGACCCCACCACCCCACCCAAAAATCCAAGTACTAGTAGCAACTCCAGTACTAACAAACGGGCTCAGAAATAACAAATTTTTAGCTTGAGAGTCGGTCCACGAAAAAATCGAACATTGACGCAAAGACCTCTGTACAGCTCATTTTTCAAAATCACCGCACAGATGTGAAACTTTCAGCGCTTGTAGACCTTGAAAAGAAATGAAAAAGTTTGCCATCCGATTTTCTCTAGCTACATTTCAACGCAAGTTATGGACCCTCGAAAATCGGGATTTTGGCACTCTCCAGTGGCACCACCCTAACTTTGAACGGCTGCGGTTCACTAGTCTGTAGACCAAATTTTATCAGTTATGGCTCGTTAGAAAGACCATTTCAAGTAGTTTCAAGCGCTTCTGTCAGATTTTCAAAAGATTGGTCTGATCTTGTCCAATGCGCCATCAACTTTAACAGGCCATATCTTAAAATTGAACATGGTATCTCAAAAAGTGACTATCATATTCGGAATCTCCGTTCTTTTGTGCGTCTAACGGTACCAACCATATTTATATGGATTTGCAATCTGATGGTCAAACGATCAGTTGAAAGTAGGGTGGTTGGACACTCAAAAACCCGGTTTTTTTGCGCTTTTCGGTCACCCACCAAACTTTGAACGGCTGCCGTTCACTAGTATGTTGACCAAATGTTATCAGTTATGGCTCGTTAGAAAGGCCATTTCAAGTATTGTCAAGTGCTTTTACCCGTTTTTCAAAAGATTGGATTGATCTGGTGCAATCGGCCCTAAACTTTAACAGGCCATATCTCAAATTTGAAAATGGTATCTTAAAAAGTGACTATCATATTCGGATTCTTCGTTCTTTTGTGCATCTAAACGGTACCAACCATTTTTATATAGAATTGCAATCTGACAGTCAAACAATCAGTTGAAGGTAGGGTGGTCGGACACTTTCAAAAATCGAGTTTTTTGCGCTTTTCGGTCACCCACCAAACTTTGTCTAGCCGTCATTCACTATTCTGTTGGCCGATTATTACCAGTCATGGCTCGTTCGAAAACTAATGTGACGTATTCTATGATGGTTTTGTTGCTGGTCAAAAATTTTTTGAGGCATTATGTGCAATTTGTCCTGGACTTTGGTGAGTTGTATCTCAAAAGTGAATTATTTTCGAAAGCAGCTGAAACCAGATTCGGAGTCTTTGTTCGTTTCTGCGTCTAACGGTATCAACCACATTTATATGGACTTGCACTTCGATAGCCAAACGATCAGTTGAAAGTAGGGTGGTCAAACACTTTCAAAAACCAGGTTTTTGTAGCTTTTCGGTCAGTCCCCAAAGTTTGTCTAGCTGTCTTTCGCCATTCCATCGGAAATATTTTCGAGAAATGTCACCATTAGACGCAGAAACGAACAGAGACTCCGAATCTGCTTCCAGCTACTTTAGCAAATAATTCGCTTTTGAGATACAACTCACCAAAGTCCAGGACAAATTGCACATAATGCCTCAAAAATTTTTGACCAGTAACAAAATCGTCATAGAGTATGTCACATTAGTTTTCAAATGAGCCATAACTGGTAATAATTGGCTGACAGAATAGTGAATGACGGCTAGACAAAGTGCAATTCTATATAAAAATGGTTGGTACCGTTTAGATGCACAAAAGAACGAAGAATCCGAATATGATAGTCACTTTTTAAGATACCATTTTCAAATTTGAGATATGGCCTGTTAAAGTTTAGGGCCGATTGCACCAGATCAATCCAATCTTTTGAAAAACTGGTAAAAGCACTTGACACTACTTGAAATGGCCTTTCTAACGAACCATAACTGATAACATTTTGGTCAACAGACTAGTGAACGGCAGCCATTCAAAGTTTGGTGGGTGACCGAAAAGCGCAAAAAAACCGGATTTTTGAAAGTGTCCGACCACCCTACCTTCAACTGATCGTTTGATTGTCAGATTGCAATTCTATATAAAAATGTTTGGTACCGTTAGATGTACAAAAGAACGGAGATTCCGAATATGATAGTCGCTTTTTCAGATACCATGGTCAAGTTTGAGATATGGCCTGTTAAAATTTAGGGCCGATTGCACCAGATCAATCCAATCTTTTGAAAAACTGGTAAAAGCGCTTGACACTACTTGAAATGGCCTTTCTAACGAGCCATAACTGATAACATTTGGTCAACAGACTAGTGAATGGCAGCCGTTCAAAGTTTGGTGGGTGACCGAAAAGCGCAAAAAACCGGATTTTTGAGTGTCCTACCACCCTACTTTCAACTGATCGTTTGACTGTCAGATTGCAACTCCATATAAATACATATGATTGGCACCGATAGACGCACAAAAGAACGGAGATTCCGAATACGATAGTCACTTTTTGAGATACCATGTTCAATTTTAAGATATGGCCTGTTAAAGTTTACGGCGAATTGCACAAGATCAGACCTGTCTTTTGAAAATCTGACAGAAGCGCTTGAAACTACTTGAAATGTTCTTTCTAACGAGCCATAACTGATAAAATTTAGTCTACAGACTAGTAAACCGCAGCCGTTCAAAGTTAGGGTGGTGCCACTGGAGAGTGCCAAAATCCCGATTTTCGAGGGTCCATAACTTGGGTTCAAATGCAGCTAGAGAAAATCGGATGGCAAACTTTTTCATTTCTTTTCATGCTCTTCAATCGCTGAAAGTTTCACATCTGTGCGGTGATTTTAAAAATCAGCTATACAGACCAATGTTTGATTTTTTCGTGGACCGACTCTTAAAATTCGCTTGAAAAGCCTTTGGAAACCGAATTTGCCGTTTCCACTGCTGATGTTGAGGAGAAATCGGTGTTTTTGGAAGCCCTTTTTATCGTTTTTTGCTTGTTTTTAGCTCTAAAACGCTATCTGGCAGCTTAAAATAGCAATTTTTAGCCTCCTTACTGAAAAAACGTGCTAAAAACGCATTTCCAGCCGTTCAAGAGTTTTTGAAATTTTGGACCCCCTTCTGGGCGAAACCACCCTCGACCCTCCACCTGAGGGAAACGCCCCTCGTGTCGGCCGGGACCTGTTACGTATACCTCTGACTAGAAACCAGGGCTGTTTGTTTTCCGGACTCAAGCCGGTTTTTTTTCGGTTTTTTTCCTGTTTTTTTCCGGTTTTTTCCAAAAGTTATTTTCCGAGATGACAGAAAAAATTTTTTACAATCGCTTTTTATTGCAGAATTCAACGAAATAGCGTGAGTCTTATTACAAAATGCACTAATTTCATGTTTTAGAGTAGTAATTTGATTTTAAAACACCAAAAATACAATAATAAATGTTGCCTGAAAATGGTACCAATATTTTTTGCGAAAAACAGCTAAGTTATGCCATGGAAATGCTTGTAAGGCTTCTATTAACGTAAATTCAAAGCACTGGAAGCGAATTTAACCAGTTATTGTGCCTATTTCCTTTAAAAACTTACTTGAGTTTTTTTCCGCATTTTGGTTTTTTCCGAGCCCCTAGGGAAAAAACCGGTTTTTTTTTCGGAAAAAAACGAAAAAAACGAGGAAAAAAACCGACCCAACAGCCCTGCTAGAAACCATCCACAAAGGCGCTTTCAGGAAAGTTTTCTCTCGAGTAACTTTGTGTTGGTCTCAACGGCCCTGGACGAGCAGTACCTCTGCTCTCTGCCTAAATTGGCCAGTGACTCTGATGACGACCGGGTGGAGTACAGCGGGCCGACCCCCACCGAGCTGTTACAGCCGCTTTACGACCAGAGAGCTTGCACCTACCGCATAGAAATGTATTGGACTTATGAACTGTGTCACGGCAGATACGTACTGCAGTATCACGAAGAGAAGGACTCTGCCAGACGCACAACCAGACAGGAATACTATTTGGGTGCGTCTCTGTACTAAAGTCCATTTCAAAATGATTGGTTAGCAGTGGCAGAAAAGTCTTCTTAACCTGTTTTCGTTTCCACAGCTGTATTCAGTAGTCTACCCAGGTTGAACCATTTCCGGTGGAGTTAGGAAGAAGAAATCGGTCATTAGTATGGAAAACCAGTGAACTAAAAACTGTTCTGGTTATGCTCAGAATGCCTTTAACCCTTTCGAAATCACCCCTGTAACACCCGAATACTTTCAAGCTAATTTTTCAATGTTTTCTTGCCCAACCAGACCTCTTCGAAATCTTGCACTAAGCATGCAACTTTCTCTGTCTTTATGTAATTTTGTTCAGGCCAGTACATGTCAGAGATCGCAACAGCAGATGACAATGACTTCGACATAATGAACCCTCCCAAATACAAATTCGACGATCAGTCCTTGCCCTACTACCCAGTGCGTTATGTGCAAGGCACTGTCTGCGACATAAACCAGAAACCGCGGGTCACAACAGTCAAATACGTCTGCGTGCCAGACGGCAAGCATCAGATCCACAGTTTGACTGAGGTCTCCTCTTGTGAGTATGAGATGATCGTTTTGTCGAGTCGATTGTGCAAGCACCCTGTGTATCGTGGCAAAGAAGTGCCGGAGCATGAGATCCACTGTTATCCTATGCAAAATGCTCCTACAAAACCCACTGCCCTGACTGTCTGGGAGAAGGAACAGCAGTGGGAAGTGGAGCAGCAGTACAGGAAAGCTCAGAGGGAAATGTTTGTGTCGAAGGTAGAAACTGCTTTTTTGAAGGAACCATACATGTAGCTGGGTTTTCGGCTGGGGGGGGGGGGAATTTTTCTGATCCAAAATAGGGTTTCGGGGCTATGCCCAAAGGGGGTTTCAGCGACCTTTTTTTGGTGTCCAAAAGTGGGTTTCAGCGACCTTTTTTTGGGCTCAAAACAGGGTTTTGAGGACTAAAAATGGGGTAAAAATCCTGTATGAAGTGCAAAAATACCGTTTAAAACCCTATTTTTGCTTTAAAACGTGGAAAAAACCTTATTTTTTATTTAAAATGTAAAAAAAAGCAAATTTTGCTTTAAAACGTGCAAAAAAAACCATTTTATTCGACATAATGCAGCTAAAATGCATTTCTGGAACCTTCTTTAGACATTTTAAACCCAAATTAGGGTTCCGGAACCCTATTTTGGGCCTCCATAAACCCAAATTAGGGCTCCAGAACCCTATTTAGGGTTTCAGTAACCCAAACTAGGGTTCCGGAACCCTATTTTGGCCCTCCAGAAACCCAAATTAGGGTTCTGGAACCCTATTTAGGCTTTCAGTAGCCCAAATTAGGGTTCCGGAACCCTATTTATGGTTTCAGTAACCCAAATTAGGGTTTCAGGAACCCAAATTAGGGTTCCGGAACCCTATTTAGGGTTTCAGTAACCGAAATTAGGGTTCCGGAACCCTATTTAGGGTTTCAGAAACCCAAATTAGGGTTCTGGAACCCTATTTAGGGTTTCAGAAACTCAAATTAGGGTTCCGGAAGCCTATTTAGGATTTCAGAAACCCAAAACAGGGTTTCGGAACCCTATTTAGGGTTTTTGAAACCCAAAACAGGGTTCCGGAACCCTATTTAGGGTTTTTGAAACCCAAAGTAGGGCTCTGGAACCCTATTTAGGGTTTTTGAAACCCAAGGTAGGGCTCTGGAACCCTATTTAGGGCTTTTGAAACCCAAACTAGCGGTACGCTACTATTAGGCGAGGCCGATTAGGCGATGCCGATTAGGCGACGCCGATTAGGCGATGGTACTATTAGGCGACAAAAAACATTAATAGATAATAATAGTACAACTCGTTAACTTATAGCTAACGAAGCCACCTGTCCTGACTGTTTCTAACTCAGATCCTGGCACTTGCCCCTATTCCCCAGCTTGCGTCGAGCACGCGAGCGGCCGTCCGGTCGGCCACATATTTTTTTGGGTTGCTATGTTCATTAACGCACTTCGGATGCACGTCGCACCAATAACTTTGCGGAAGCAGCTCACAGAGTTTCGCAGCGAGAATTTGATGCGGCGCGTCCATCCATCTGGCGCTTTATAAATGTTCTGCGACATGCATACATGGGCCGGAAAAATGGGTTGGGGTAGTCAAACTCCGAAAATTTGAGGGTGGGCCTGCCGGTTTGGCCGCGGCGATTTTAGTGTGTGGGGTCAGGAACAACAGTCGGCTTCATGTTGGTGGGTGGGGTGTAGAGCCCAAGTTTAGGTGTGGGCAACCCCCCCCCCCCGGACCCCATGCGGTCCACGTATGGCGACATGTGCAGAAATGTTTTCTACTCTACTAATGAGTGCTCAGTGAGTTGGAATTTATCCATCCATGGTGTTGCACTTATTTTTTAAATTAGTCCTTGAAATTGCTTTTCTATTTTGTCAAATTTTGTTTTAATTGCTGTTGTGCTGTTTGCATTGTTGTACTATGTTTTAGTGGTAACCTATGTTGCCATACGGACTTATAGAAAAAAATTATTTCTGTCGCCTAATAGTACCGTCGCCTAATAGTACCGCTAAATCGCCTAATCGGCGTCGCCTAATCGGCATCGCCTAATCGGCATCGCCTAATAGTCCTGCTTCGCAAACTAGGGCTCCGGAACCCAAGTTGGGTTTCTGAAACCCTAGTCAGGGCTTCTGGAACCCTGTTTGCAGGTTTACAAACCCAAAATAGGGTTTCAAAAAATCCCCCCCCCCAGAATCCGGCTGGGGGGATTTTCTCCGAAAATCGGGCCTGGGGGAAATACCCCCCCATTCCCCCCAACTACATGTATGGAAGGAACGGCTGTTCCCACAAGCGCATGCTCCACAAGCACACAGATAATAATGTGCAATAATAAATACCTGTCTCACTCTCACCATTTTAAGATAAGCTAGTAAGTAGGTTCCTCCAGCTTCGGTTTAGGAATCAGTGTCAGACACCTAAAAGGCTCCTTCTGGCTTAGGCTTGCTAGGTTTAAGCTTATAACCAGGCCGGCTTCAGACATGGGCCGAAGGAGGTTGACACCCCAGACCGCCGCTATCCCCTCAGTAATTTTTAGGAAGAATTTTGTATAGTATATTATGATAAATATAGACCTAGATTAGGTTTAAAAGAGCTCACAATAGCCTATTGTTACCTATTTTATTGAAAATCTTTATTTAAGTAAAATATCGGACTTTCAGCTTCCATACCCTCAGCCGCTGCTACCCGCTCAGGATTTGAAAGTTTACCGCCTCCTCAGCGAAATGCTAGCCCATGTATGGCTAGTAGGTTCCATTCAGCTTAGGCTTGCTTTCGTTTAGGCTTACAATCAGCCTCAGACTTACACTAGTAGGTTCCAGCTTTCCCCATAGGAGGCTAAGTATAATATAAAAAATCTTCACGTTCAGGCTCACGTGTATGTACTTGTGTTCAGCAGACTAACCAATGTAAGCCAGACGAAATCTTGATGCTCGCTGTATACAGTAAACTTCCTTACCTACTGTAAAAGGGACGTAACATCTTTTGGACAACCGGTTTTGACACTTAGTTATTAAAATATTTACTTGTTTACTGCAGTGATGTGATGGCGACTAAATCCGATTAAATTTTGAAAAAATTTAAAAGGGAAGAAATAGAATATGAAGGCTGGAAACCAGAGTATGAGGGGATGAAACCGGAAAGGGGGAAACCGGAACACGCCAGAACGTCTATTTTTAATACGATTTAGTTGTGCGCTTGTGAGAATGGCGCTTGTGGGACGTGCGCTTTTGATTTGTGCGCGTTTGGTATTCACCCTGAAGGAAGACTGTTTTTAGTTGCACTTGATGCAATTGTCCAATTTTTCTGATTGGCACTGAATTGAACCCGTGATGAAATGGCAACGCCAAAATTAATGTCTTCTGTTTTCTGCAATCCCTGACTGTCTAGTTTAATGCAATCTCATTTTAGTCTCCGCCCAAGAGTTCACAGCCTGCGCCGAAGAGCTCACAGCCTGAAGCGTCTACATATCAGCGAACCAAGTCACCGCCTACTGCGCCTCCCCCCACACCTGCTCAACCAGCTCCAACCGACAATGCACTTGCTCGTCAGTTTTTGTCTGGTGACTACTGTCTGTATGGTGGTAGTGGATGGTGGAAACACGAGTATTGCCATGGTAAACAAGTGATACAGTTTCACGAGGACCCTAAGAATGGGCGCTCGGAGATACTGCTTGGTGTTTGGAACAAGGAGGATCATCTCAAATGGATCAGTGATAAACCTCACAAACAACCACTGAAGGTAAGAGAGTCGATCAGACCATTTTGACAAACAGACTGACCTGACTGACTGAAACTGTACACGCAGACTGACAGAAGGACAGACAGACTGACTGACACACAGACTGACTGATTGACTGACTCGCTGACTGACTGACACTGTGCAGGCAGGCTGACAGAAGGACAGACAGACTGACAAAGACTGACTGACTGACAGAGACACACAGACTGACCGACTGCTTGACTGACTCGCTGACTGACTGACACTGTACAGGCAGACTGACAGAAGGACAGACACACAGGCTGACTGACTGGCACTGTGTACAGGCAGGTTGACAGAAGGACTGACTGACTGACTGACTGACTGACTGACTGACTGACATGTAACAGCTCCGGGCCGACCTGGGGGGAGGGGGGTAGGGGGGGTTTCCTCACATGGGGGGTCGAGGGGGGGTTTCATCCAGAGGTGGGGTCCAAAATTTCAAAACGCTCCAAACACCTGGAAATGCGTTTTTAGCACGTTTTTTTCAGTAAGGATGCTAAAAATCGCAATTTTAAGCTGCCAAATAGCTTTTCAGAGCTAAAAACAAGCAAAAAATGACAAAAAGGGCTTCCAAAAACACCGATTTTTCTTAAATATCAGCAGTGGAAACGCCAAATTCGGTTTCCAAAGGCTTTTCAAGTGAATTTTAGGCTAAAAATTAGTGATTTCTGACCCAGTTTGTTAATACTGGAGCCACCACTAGTACTTGTATTTTTTGGTCGGGGGGGGGGGGTCCCTTAACCACACACAGACTGACTGACACTGACTGACTGACTGACTCTGTGTACAGACAGACTGACAGAAGGACAGACATACAGACAGGCTGACACAGACTGACTGACACTGTGTACAAGGCAGACTGACAGAAGGACAGACACACAGACAGACTGACAGAAGGACAGACATACAGACAGGCTGACACAGACTGACTGACACTGTGTACAGACAGAGTGACAGAAGGACAGACATACAGACAGGCTGACACAGACTGACTGACCGACTGACACTGTGTACAAGACAGACAGACTGACTGACACTGTGTACAGACAGAGTGACAGAAGGACAGACATACAGACAGGTTGACACAGACTGACTGACCAACTGACACTGTGTACAAGACAGACTGACTGACTGACACTGTGTACAGACAGAGTGACAGAAGGACAGACATACAGACAGGCTGACACAGACTGACTGACCGACTGACACTGTGTACAAGGCAGACTGACTGACTGACACTGTGTACAAGGCAGACTGACTGACTGACACTGTGTACAGACAGAGTGACAGAAGGACAGACATACAGACAGGTTGACACAGACTGACTGACCAACTGACACTGTGTACAAGACAGACTGACTGACTGACACTGTGTACAGACAGAGTGACAGAAGGACAGACATACAGACAGGCTGACACAGACTGACTGACCGACTGACACTGTGTACAAGGCAGACTGACTGACTGACACTGTGTACAAGGCAGACTGACTGACTGACACTGTGTACAGACAGAGTGACAGAAGGACAGACATACAGACAGGCTGACACAGACTGACTGACCAACTGACACTGTGTACAAGGCAGACTGACTGACTGACACTGTGTACAGACAGAGTGACAGAAGGACAGACATACAGACAGGCTGACACAGACTGACTGACCGACTGACACTGTGTACAAGACAGACTGACTGACTGACACTGTGTACAGACAGAGTGACAGAAGGACAGACATACAGACAGGCTGACACAGACTGACTGACCGACTGACACTGTGTACAAGACAGACTGACTGACTGACACTGTGTACAGACAGAGTGACAGAAGGACAGACATACAGACAGGCTGACACAGACTGACTGACCGACTGACACTGTGTACAAGACAGACTGACTGACTGACACTGTGTACAGACAGAGTGACAGAAGGACAGACATACAGACAGGCTGACACAGACTGACTGACCGACTGACACTGTGTACAAGACAGACTGACTGACTGACACTGTGTACAGACAGAGTGACAGAAGGACAGACATACAGACAGGCTGACACAGACTGACTGACCGACTGACACTGTGTACAAGACAGACTGACTGACTGACACTGTGTACAGACAGAGTGACAGAAGGACAGACATACAGACAGGCTGACACAGACTGACTGACCGACTGACACTGTGTACAAGACAGACTGACTGACTGACACTGTGTACAGACAGAGTGACAGAAGGACAGACATACAGACAGGCTGACACAGACTGACTGACCGACTGACACTGTGTACAAGACAGACTGACTGACTGACACTGTGTACAGACAGAGTGACAGAAGGACAGACATACAGACAGGCTGACACAGACTGACTGACCGACTGACACTGTGTACAAGACAGACTGACTGACTGACACTGTGTACAGACAGAGTGACAGAAGGACAGACATACAGACAGGCTGACACAGACTGACTGACCGACTGACACTGTGTACAAGGCAGACTGACTGACTGACACTGTGTACAGGCAGCCTGACAGAAGGACAGACAGACTGCCAGAAAGGCAGACAGACATTTTTAATAATACAATAGAATAGCGTTTGAGGTTGATGACAAGATCCGTCAAGTGATTCACTTCTACAACAAGGGTTCGCTGTGCGACCTGACGGGAGAGCCGCGCACAGTGGAGGTGCGTCTGCGTTGTCGCGAGACACAAGGCAACTCCAATGCCGTCACTCTCTACCTGTTGGAGCCGAAAAGCTGCGAATACATTTTGGGTGTCGAATCGCAAATGTTCTGTGATATTCTGCAAACGGCCGACCAGACCGGACTATTGCAGCGTGCCGACTGACTGATGCGACTTGTTCTGCTTTTCCTTTGCCTCTCATTGCCAGTCTGCTTGTTGGTTGTTTGTTCTTGTTATAGCTATTATTTACTCTTCCCGCTCGCAAACGATGGGTAAATGCAAGTATTTGGATATTCACAAAGCGGCTTAGTACCAGTAGGTCTTGGCATCGGGTCTGTGCTGGGGCTCCAGACCCAGTTCTTCCGCTATCTCCTGCTCAAAGGTCATTAGCTTCTTCTTGTAGGTTTGTTTCATTACTACTTTGGCCGGCGTGTCCTTATGACCCTCTAAAAAGGTAGCAATTTGTAATTCGTACTAATTTTGAGTTATTGATTCAACAAGCACGCAGTTTTTCCACTATATTTGAAGGAAAACAGAGAAAATCGGTCAGAAAATTCATTCAATCGATAGATTCTTTCACAGAACTAATAGAGTCCGAAAAACTGCAAATCTTGAAAAAGTTGAGGGGGTTTGGCATCGTACGCGCAACAGGTGACGGACGAGGGGTGGGGTCTAATCCCTAATTCTAGGGGAGCTAAAGAAGTTCAAGAACCGGCCTTGCCCACAGACTCGCTTTAGCTTCCTATCTGACGATGCTAAACAGAATTCTAGTAGAGTGGAGTTGGATACTAAAAATCGCTCAAAAATCTCGAAAAATCGCACTTTTGGGCTAAAAATCGTTAATCGGCCGCCTAAATACAGCTAAAAGAGATTTTCGTGTCTGAACTTCTAAAAAATTGCTGAAAAATCAGCTGCCAGGAAAATCGGAGGTGTGATAACTATAAATAAACCGGTATTGTATACAGAAAAAAGAGACAAAATAGAACAACAAACCGGGATATCGATCAGCTGCGACGTATTCGTAAGTAGTCTCAGCTTCGGCAGGGGTCGGCAGCAATCTTCCTGTTCTCGCGCTGGTTCTGGTTAGTTGACCGTCCTCATCGAATCTCAGCTCGACCTCGGTCGGCTTGCTGAAAGATTGGAGTCGATTGCTTTTCCATTTCTTGTCATAAACTCATTGGTTTTTAGGTGGCGTGCAACACTTAAGTGATCGTGTTTTTGCCCATTTTCGGACCGCCCTCCCCCTGACAATCGTTCGTAATCATTTGCTGACCCGCCTTCCTAGTTACGTAATAATTTGGCTACCCCCGAAATTTCAATTTTTTGGAGAGTCGAAGCCGAAATTTTTGTGTTCAATGCCATGTAATTAATAGAATAGAAAGATAAGATACTGATAATTTTCTCTATCGATCAGCTACAACTCCACGTTCGTATGTAGTCTTCGTTTTACACACAAGCAATTATTTGATGGCTTTTTGTTAAAGATTAAAACCTAAATGTATTGGATTCTGCCACATCACTTTACTGATGATCGATAGATTGAGTCGATAAGTGCTATGCTCTAGTTCTAAAGTTCACTGGAGTCATTCATTTACCACTTGAAAAATTGGAAAGCGCTTACTTAAATGGTAGCCGCCTTCTAATCTACACGTTCATCTAAGTGAAATTGAGAAAATGTAAACCAATGACTTCAAATCGAGACTACGTAAAGAACAAATAAATTTATGGCTGCATCTGTGATTTCTGCACTTTAAAAATACAGTATAGATCAAAAAAAATGTCCCATCGCTTTTTCGGCCTTCACTCAAACGTTTCGTTCTCAGTCACTTCTTTACCGATTTGGCTCAAATTTTCAGCAAAAATTAACAACATGGTTGGCTAAATATTCTGCAAGTTTGGTGCGAAAATTCCAACGGAAAAATTTTTTTTTAACCGAAAAGTGAAAATCATAGTGGTCTGTGTAAATTCAAATTTCCCGCGTAATTACGGCGCTATCGCTTAGATAGTTGCAGGAATGATCGGGCGGACATTTGGGCATAACATATTCAGACGGCAGCGCTCTGGCTTAAGGGGCGCTAAAATTGAGGAATTTCAAAAACATGACAAAATGTGACTTTTCTTCGTAAAACCGGTGAAATGACAATTCAGAAGATTTTCGATTTTCTAAAAACACTGTGGAGAAGGTTTCTATTATCTGGAACAGAGTTTAAATATCAGGTTCATTCATTTGTCGAACTTCCTGCTACAATCTGTGTTGATTGACAACTGATTCAGTGCTCTGATTCCAGAATGTACAGATTTCTTAACTATGGGATTTTCGATCATGTTTTTAAAATTCCCCAATTTTAGTGTCCCTTAAGCCAGAGGGCTGCCGTCTGAATATGTTATGACCAAATGTCCGCCCGATAATTGCTGCAACTATCTAAGCGATAGCGCCGTAATTACGCGGGAAATTTGAATTTATACAGACCACTATGATTTTCACTTTTTGGTTCAAAAAATTTTTTTCCTTTGGAATTTTCGCACCAAACTTGCAGAATATTTAGCCAACCATGTTGTTAATTTTTGCTGAAAATTTGAGCCAAATCGGTAAAGAAGTGACTGAGAACGAAACGTTTGAGTGAAGGCCGAAAAAGCGATGGGACATTTTTTTTTATCTATACTGTATTACGTAATGAAGTCATCAACCCCTCCCCTCATGCCATGACGTAATTTTTGCACTCTCCCTTAGTTAGTTGAAGCCAGGCGAAGCTAGCTAAGCTAAGACGAAAGAAAACTGATTTAATTAATTAGCGGTCTGCTACTTAGAAAACCGGCCAGGCCATTCACTAAGAAATCATCGCATAATAAAGTCTGTCAGATTTTACTTGCTTGGCGCAAAAAGGGCTTCATAAAGTTAGGAGGCGCTCAAAAATTGGCAATGAGGGGAGGGGTTCGCAAAATCATTACTGTTTTTACGGCAGGGAGGGGGTTAGCGATTTTAGACGTAATTTTAGCTCGCAGCTTTAAAGTGCTGAAGGAAAGAAATAACTAACGTGGCCATAATTTTATTTGACACTTTTATGTACAGTACGTTTACATGTAGTTTTAATTTGAAGCATACATGTAACAGGTCATCCGCCGAAGGGGAGGGTGGTTGGGGGTCTGGCTGGCACCGGTAGGGGGGTATGACCCCAAATTCTAGGTAGGGAGTTGGGCACTAATGAAGCTCAAAAACCGCTGAAAAATCACGATTGTCTGTAATGGAAAAATTGCAAAAGTTTACTAAAAAATTACCTGCCAGTAAAATCGGAGGGGGTCGGAAAAACGGTCTCTGGGGGGTCCTCGTCTGGCCTATCGGGTGGGGGCAGACTTCCGGACCCCCTGCTACATGTACAGTATGATTTGAAGCTATCGGTTTGCATTTACTCGACCACTTAGATGAACGTTTTGATTAGAGGGCAGCTACCATTTAAGTCAGGCCTTTCAACTTTTCAAATGCCAAAAGGCAGGAGCCACCATTATCTATGACATCTTATTAAAAGTTTACAAGGATACAGCACTTATTGAACTCAATAGCGCGATCAACAGCAGTGATATGACAGCACTACACTTTCGTTTCATCTCAACAAAAAGACACCCAATAATGGCTTCTTTGTATTAACGAAGATTATACGTGCATAGTCAGACATAGGCTAGCATTTCGGCTGAGGGAGTGGAAAATTTTGGCTCCAATTAAACTTTCGGCGGCAAGCCAAATTATTACGTAATTAGCGGAGGGGTGAGGAAATTATTACGACCCATTATCAGTTAATGCAAATGTTTAAACAGACTTGTCGGAGGGGTCGACCAGCTTCACTTCTCCGTTCGACACATCCAACGGCTGTTCCACTTTTCTCAGTACGCTCCTTTGGGACGCCTGCTCCACTCCTTTGTCTACTTCGAATTTCTATAACAACTGAACTGTTTGAAATAATTGTTTTATGTCTCCTCTACACACACAAATACACATTGTTTCTTGAATGTGTTCACATTGACCGACCGACCGATCAACCGACCGACACACGTGTACTTTTGTGTGTGTGTATTTGATCAGCAAAAGTGGTTAAAATTTAAAACAGAAAACTAAAATTTCGATGCTTTTGCGGCAGTAATACCAGATGATATCCACATAAAGCCTTACAATGGCCCTAAGTACTTAACTCAATTTCAAAGCTAGCGTAGTTTTTTAGGCATTGGTTTTTAATTTTTCGCTCATTTTGTTGCAAAATCTGACCAAAAATTTGCATTTTCAGCACTACACACACACACACACACACAAAATACACATTCTTTTTTGTTGAATGTGTATACATACATACACAACTTGCCATACACATTTGACAATAAATGTGTATACACATACAGATTCGAAAAATCCAATACCAAACATAAACAACAATATCTAATCTAATCTATACAGAATGGAGTCCTTCGACGATAACCCAATTCCGCTGGCGAATCACTTGAGAGACCACGCCCACTTTGCCTTTGTCTGCGCCCACCATCACCATCACCTGAAATTTGCATAGGGCGGAACAGATCTAGAAAACCTGGCTAACTATCAAAGTGCATATTTATGGATTTAGAAACCGTACTCAGGCATTCATGCACACAACAGCCGGCCGAGTGTGTCCTGGGGCCAGATTAATAGACATAGAACTAGCACGTGCTACCCCTAGCACGAGCTCAATAGAACGATCCCGGAACCCTAAGATACCCTAAGAACCCATAAATGATGATTAATAAGACTTACCGTGTGCTAAGCCGAACACTTAACACGTGCTAAGGGTCTCTCGATCGTTCTATTGAGCTCGTGCTAGGGGTAGCACATGCTAGTTCTATCTTTATTAATCTGGCCCCTGGCCATACCCCTCCGATTTTTCTACCGAGTAGTTTTTTGGACAAATTTTTGCAATCTTTTAGACACTAAAATTGCTGAAATTGCTTGTAAAGCAGCACTTTTTAGCTGTATTTGAGCGCAACCTATTATAGCGCAGTTTTTTTTACAATTTTAGGCGCAAAATTGCAATCTTTTCACCGTTTTGTTTTAGTACCCTACCTACCTCCTCCTGGATTTTGGGCTCAGACCTCCCAAACCTCTCTGATGACCTGCTACATGTATGCATTTTTGAACTATGATTTGGGTTTCCTTCCGTTAGACTGTTTTAAGCTTCTAAAACGTCAATCAGGTAAACCAATAATTTAGGGTTTAGCGTTAAGCAAATAGAACCATAAAAAGTAAACTAAATAAAAGCAACTACAGTAGATCAGAGGAAACCAGTGGTTTTGCTTACATTGTCTCCTTTCAAGAAGAACCACTGATCATCGGCAATCGGTTCAACGTCTCTAGGACGACCTTTGTTCTTGAAATGACTTCTGGATTTCTGAGCTATCAGTTTCTCTCGACTGGCCTCCATATTCTTTACTAGAGCCTCCTGCTCGAACGGCCGGTGCGCACCATATACGTACTCCTCCTCTTTCAAGCCACTGCAATTTATTTATAAACCAAACTAAACTACTGTCACACATTTGATTTCAGATTTTGAAAACTCCCAAAATCATACATGTAACAGGGGGGGTCTGGGGGGTCTGCCCCCCCCCCGAAATTGGCCAGACCCCCCCCCGGAAGGGGACCCCCCCCCCCCCCCCCGAGACGATTTCACCTACCCCCCCCCATCCGATTTTTCGGGCAAGTAAATTTTCGAGCAAATTTTTGCAATTTTTTACAATTTCAAACACAAAAATTGCCAAAATCGCCTGCAAAACAGCACTTTTTAGCTGTATTTCAGCCCAAATTAGCGATTTTTGGCAATTTTTAGCCAAAAAATTGCGATTTTTTCGATTTTTGAGCGTTTTTAGTGCCCACCCCCCTCCCCCACTTTGTTGGCTCAGACCCCCCCGGCCGGCGCCAGACCCCCCCCCCAACCCCCCCCTCCCCCCATCGGCGGATGACCTGTTACATGTATGCCCAAAATGATAAAATTTCTTTTTGCTGCCATTTGCGCTAATTTTGTAAAAATCAGCTCGAATTAGAAATATAGGTACCAAAATAGGGGAGATTCTGTGTTTTAAAATTTGGTGGACCAGGCTTGACCCAATCCTGAGGAATTTACTAATATGTGAAATTTGCTAAATTTCAATGCCTATAGAAATAGCGCTCAAATGGAAACTTTTCTTTTTGCAGTCGTTTCGGTAGATGTGGCCAAATGACCTGAAAGTTGCAAATAATTTACATAACTGTGGGATTTTTTACGTGTTAAAATTTCAGGCATTGAGAACATGGTCTTGAAAAAATAAGAATTATGCTAATGATCTGTTTTTCAAATCTGCTCATTCAAAGAAGCAGCTGTTCAGGGATTCATCATTTTCTCAAGACTGTGTCACTGTCAATCTCAATGCATGAAATTTTAACACGTGAAATATCCAACAGTTCTGAAGAGCTTCTGCAAATTTCAGGTCATTTGACAAACATTTTCGGAAATGAAAAAAAAGAAAAGTTTCCGTTTGAGCGCTATTTCTACAGGAGTTGAAATTAACTAATTTCATATATTATTGGGTCAAGCCTGGTCAACCAAATTTTAACACACAAAATCAACCCTATTTTAGCACCTACGTTTCAAATTTCGGCTAATTTCGTCAAAACTTGCGGAAATAGCAGCAAAAAGAAATGTTATCACTTTTGGGACACCCTGTATTACGTAGAAGATTTACCGTCCTATAGACACACCATACATGTAACAGGGGGTCTAGGGGGTCTCCCCCACCCGACTTAGGCCAGACCCCGGATGGGGACCCACGAGACGATTTTTCCGACCCCCCTCCGATTTTCTTGGCAAGTAATTTTTTGAGCAAATTTTTGCAATTTTTTTGCAATTTGAGACACAAAAATTGCCAAATCGCCTGTAAAAAGCACTTTTTCAGCCCAAATTTGACGAAATTAAGCCGAAAAATTGCGATCTTTTCGATTTTTGAGTGTTTTTAGTGCCCAACCCCCTCCCAAAATTTGGGCGCAGACCCCTCGGTCGGCGCCAGACCCCCTACCCCCCGCCCCCTTCGGCGGATGACCTGTTACAGTACATGTATAAGATTCACAATACGGTCGTCAGGCACCTAACGCCACCTATGGTACCAAACATTGGCAAATCGGTAAGCTGAGCAGCATGGGAAAAGCGGGGTCTGAGTGACCCCTCTCATGCTCTCAACTACCCCAATTCAGCCGCCGCTACCCTCTCATTAATTTTTGGAAAATTTTGCACAGGCACAGATTAGATGTAAATGAGCTCAAAATAGCCTATTTTAACGAAAAAATAAGTAAAAAATCGGACTTTTGGATTACCACCCCAGTCAACCCCTTCCTCTCAGGAGTTGAAACTTTAACATCTTCTCAGCCGAAATGCTAGCCCATGTCTGGGTACCACTACCCCAACTACTGGGCCGGTAGCATTACCATGATACCCCTATCGTACAGAAAAGGCTAGCATATGGGCTGAGCGGGTACAGAAGTTTTATTTCTAGGGGGAGGGAGTTAGGGGAACGACGGCTGATCAGTGGTAAGCTAATTAAAAAATTCCTGAGCGGTTGTAGATCAGAGTCTTGAGAGAGAGGGTCAGCCTCCCCTTTGTCCACGTCTACTACCATATATGGCGTTAAGTGCCACGACCGTAGCAAGCGGATACTGGGTTAAGTGAAATCAGACGAGCTCCTCCCTACGTACACTCGTTTGATGAGTGCGGGCGCGCCAAAGCGATTGCGGAAAACCCTCCAGGGTTCAGTGCCTTTCACATGTTGCAGGTACTGTTCGGGCATGTTTTTCATGTAATCATAGTGGCTAGCGTCGTATTCCGTTCTTGGCCCATACTCTACTTTCTTTCCTGTCCTTGGCTTTTTGCTGCTTTCACCTCGTCGCGCTCTTTGACACAGCCATCCAGTAGCTCTGAGTGCCATTTTACTTTCGCTAAAAACGGCAGCCAACTATGCTCTTTCTTGCTGCTTTACGCTTTAAAAGCTTTGAGCTATGTTAGAGCTTTGATGGTATAAAGTTGAAGTTGAAGTCTTTCGATATCGGAACATAAACGATACATCTATACGGATAGTCGAAACCATACATGGGGTCCGGTGTGGTTTGCCCACCCCCAAACTTGGGCTTGATCCATACATGGGCCGGGGGGTATACCCCCCCCCCCCTCGGTCGACCATACCCCCCCTCGGCCGGCCATACCCCCCCCCTCCCTCCCGGAGGGAGGAAATTTTCGCTTATTTAAGGCAAAATAGGCGTTTTTTGGCCTTTTTTCGGGGGGGGGGACCCCCCCCCCCCCCCGAGGTCTCAACCCCCCACCCCCCCTCCGGATTTTTCCGGCCCATGTATGGCTTGATCACACTCAAAACGACGCCATCAACCCACCTGAAGCCGGCTTTTGTTCCTGACCCCAGCCACTAAAATGGGCGAGACCCCCCTTGAATCAGTCAGGCACTTAACGCCGTTTATGGTACCCCACGTTCGGCCACAGTGATGGTACCATATAGTCGCCACTATAATAAAACGAATCAAGTAACGAAATGGAAAAAACGGAGTTAAGTGCGAAAAACTATAGCTAAAGCACCTAAAAACGTTTTGGCGAAGGAACGAAGTCGAAATTGGCTCTGTGTCAGGAGATACTGTACAGCCATGCAATCAGAGGCATGTGCACGGACATCACAAGGTTATCCTGGTAAAATGAGCCAAGTGCTTTGTGCTTTTCCTGTTAGCTGCCTTAATTTGACACACGCGCCCCCCCCCCCCCCCCGAGGTCTCAAGACCCACCTCCGGATTTTTCCGGCCCATGTATGGTAACTAGCCTAGGTACCAGTACCATACGTGGTACCCGGACCATATCCAACCCATTTTTCCGTACATGTACAGTACTGGGGCTTACACCCCAGCTGGAAACGCCAAACCCCTCCTCACCCCCGAACCCAAAAATACAAGTAATGGCTCCAGTACTAACAACTGGCTCAGAAATTGGTAATTTTTAGCATAAATAGCCTTTGCTAACCGAATTCGGCTGCCGATATTTAAGGGAAATAGGTGTTTTTATAAGCCCTTTCTGTCATTTTGTACTTACGGGTTAGCTCTAAAACGCTATTGGCAGCTTAAAATAGCGACTTTTAACCTCCTTACTGAATAAGACGAGCAAAAAGCACATTCCAGGCGTTTTACAGGTTTCTTGAAATTTTGGAACCACTCGTCTGGCTGACGGAAACCCCATACACGTTACGTATTTGGTCGAAATTCGACAACGTATGCATATAGACATGGGATGGGGCTTACTAATTCAAGTACGCATTAGTGCGAGTTATCAAACATGAAACTTGACATCAGCTCCCTGAGTTCAGCAAACAATAAGTGAATTTACAGCTAATAATTAGAGTGCGAACAATACCTGAAAAACCCAATACCCCAATACCAATACCTGAGACCCCCAATACCCAATACCCAATACTTGCGTAGCTGGGCCAAAAATTACATTTCAGTGGACAGGTACATTCCAGTTGTGTACACATGATTTTTGGCACTGCAATTAAAATTTTTAAGAGGCCTGGTTGGGCAGTGGCCCAAGCAGAGCGAGAAAATTTTGAAAAACTACCCTTTCAGAAAGCATTTAGAAGCCATTTTGGGCGTAAAATTAGCAGAAATTAACAGTTTTGGTAGTTAATATTTCGTAATTCCGTCGTGTTTCTTATTTCCGGCGAATTTTTTCCTAAGTCGGCTGGAAATTGTGTGCACCACCGCAATAGCCATGGGCACGGTACTGGTACATTATGGTGACATTTCTAATGTCACCATTTTTATTTCAGATAAGAACAGAGAAATTCATTACTGGTGTAGCGCTTAAGATGCATTTTGCGAGAAAGTCAGCTTTGAGGGGGCAAGCAGGGCCATCTCACGGATCTGGCTGATATTTATATCTATTAAAATAGAGCACAGTCGAAGACCAACGGTGCATGCCCGGCCACCAGCAACCCCCTAGAACCGGAGCTACACCCCCTCAAAGTTGGGTCGGCAGCAATTTTCGGGCTCATTTTAATAGCTCTGACACTCTCCATTCAAACGATCACCCTTCATTCGTTTCTTAAGCTAGCATCTTGACTCGCATATGGTTTTGTAGCTGGTCCAATGGCCTTTCATTTTCTGGTATCCCCGTTTCCAGATCGTAGCTGGTTACCGAGATATTCGCCGAAAACTGCGAAATTTCCACAAAATGCCACTCCGTTTTTTTTCGAAAAATGTTTTTAACTTTTTGTGCAAAGGCCCTGCCAAGCTAATGTTTTAACAAAAGTTAGGCATGAGTTGGCCAAACAAAATGAGCGCCCCAAAGTGTGCGGTTAGGGGGGGGGAGGGGGGGGTATTTTGGCCTCTCAAAGGTGTTCGAAAAAATTTTTTTTCTGCAAAGCTTAGTTGTTAGCATACTGTTATATGCAGTTTTGTGTGCTGAGTTCGAAAATGCATTCAGTTTAGCTTGATTCGCTGTGGATCGGGAGAAATTGGCGTCCAAATTTGAGACCAACCCTTTTTCTTGACTGGCACTACTCGCTAGTATGACCATTAACCGCGGTGCAATGCAGTTTTTCTTATGTAGTTTTTGCTGCTGAATCCGAAAATAACTTTATTTTTGCTCTACGTTGCCTACTTTTGAAGATATCGGCATTTTCATGATTTGGGAAGAAAACGGCTGCACTTGCTATAACATGCTTGTTTGAAAGGTGACTCAATTCAGTCGCATCTAGGGTACAGAGCCATAAAAATTTATATCACCTAATTCAGTTTTTGCCGCTGATTACGAAAATGACATCCGTTTTTCAATCTGACTGCTCCTGAGCTACTTATGTAACTTTTATGCCCTGGTACTCAGACAATAAGTTATCTGTCAAATCTGGACGTAATATGGTATCTATCTGGTGCAGTTTTTTCCGCTGATTCAGAATATCATCATATTTTTGCGCTACGGCCACTCGGTCGCAAGTTATGGACCTCCAAAGTTTCATTAAGAAACATGCCATGAGAAGCCATAATCCTGAAATAAATGTTCAGTGTTCATGCATTTCTGAAATGAACCTTTTGTCAGTCAATAGTGCACCCGACCTATTTTGACCCGCTGAGTTCAAAAATGGCGTTTGTTTTAATCTATAGTTACTCCTTTTGGAGATATATGAATATTAATGCAAATTTTGTTTGATCAGTAATATCTCAAAATTGAACAGCAGTAGAGAAAAACAAAGGTCATTTTTGAACTCAGCGGGTCAAAATAGGTCGGGTACACTATTGACTGACAAAAGGTTCATTTCAGAAATGCATGAACACTGAACATTTATTTCAGGATTACGGCTTCTCATGGCATGTTTCTTAATGAAACTTTGGAGGTCCATAACTTGCGACCGAGTGGCCGTAGCGCAAAAATATGATGATATTCTGAATCAGCGGAAAAAACTGCACCAGATAGATACCATATTACGTCCAGATTTGACAGATAACTTATTGTCTGAGTACCAGGGCATAAAAGTTACATAAGTAGCTCAGGAGCAGTCAGATTGAAAAACGGATGTCATTTTCGTAATCAGCGGCAAAACCTGCATTAGGCGATATAAATTTTTATGGCTCTGTACCCTAGATGCGACTGAATTGAGTCACCTTTCAAACAAGCATGTTATAGCAAGTGCAGCCGTTTTCTTCCCAAATCATGAAAATGCCGATATCTTCAAAAGTAGGCAACGTAGAGCAAAAATAAAGTTATTTTCGGATTCAGCAGCAAAAACTACATAAGAAAAACTGCATTGCACCGCGGTTAATGGTCATACTAGCGAGTAGTGCCAGTCAAGAAAAAGGGTTGGTCTCAACTTTGGACGCCAATTTCTCCCGATCCAGAGCGAATCAAGCTAAACTGAATGCATTTTCGAACTCAGCACACAAAACTGCATATAACAGTATGCTAACAACCAAGCTTTGCAGAAAAAAAATTTTTTCGAACACCTTTGAGAGGCCAAAATACCCCCCCCTCCCCCCCCTAACCGCACACTTTGGGGCGCTCATTTTGTTTGGCCAACTCATGCCTAACTTTTGTTAAAACATTAGCTTGGCAGGGCCTTTGCACAAAAAGTTATAAAGATTTTTCGAAAAAAAAACAGAGTGGCATTTTGTGGAAATTTCGCAGTTTTCGGCGAATATCTCGGTAACCAGCTACGATCTGGAAACGGGGATACCAGAAAATGAAAGGCCATTGGACCAGCTACAAAACCATATGCGAGTCCTGATCCTAGCTTAAGAAACGAATGAAGGGTGATCGTTTGAATGGAGAGTGTCAGAGCTATTAAAATGAGCCCGAAAATTGCTGCCGACCCAACTTTGAGGGGGTGTAGCTCCGGTTCTAGGGGGTTGCTGGTGGCCGGGCATGCACCGTTGGTCTTCGACTGTGCTCTATTTTAATAGATATAAATATCAGCCAGATCCGTGAGATGGCCCTGCTTGCCCCCTCTCTTCGGCACCAAAGCTGACTTTCTCGCAAAATGCATCTTAAAAAAGCGTACACTTTAGGAAAATCTACTAACGTTTAGTTGATTTAACGCCAAAACAGCTTCCTAAACCGTATCATCGATCAACATTTTCGATTTTTTCAGATCAATTTTTCCGGTCAACATCGATTTTTTTCTATTTTTACCTGTCCCAGTTAGTATTGGGTATTGGGGGGGGGTAAAAACCCCAATACCCAATACCTGGAAAACACCCCAATACACCCAATACCCAATACCAGTTCGCACTCTACTAATAATAGCATACAGATGGAAGCTGGTACTAAACCACATGGCAAAACCAACTACCAAAATTGAACGACTTTATCAAGACACATTTATGTATTTCATTAGATCCATGATTAGAATGAGCTCAGAAGAAGAAAAATTTCAATATCACAGATCATCATTATGACGCTGGAATTACTAGAGATAGAGAGAAAGTGACCGCACAAAACGTCACTAACATCAATAATATTACAGTAGTTTGTGCAGCGCAAGCCAAACTTTCAAAGAAAAGATTGTCTACATCAACAAAGAAAATATGGCACCTGAAACCAAATAACATGAACACAACAATTCGACAAAAAAGTTCTCAGACTAGTTTTCGTTCTGTGAGCGCGATTATTTGTTGCCAAAACACAAACAGTCAGGCACTTCCACTTAATATGGCACCGGATTATTTGAGATTTCTACAGAAAAGTAGAGGGTTTTTGGACCTAGTACAGCACATTTCAATAACACAGGCCAAAAACATCCACCGATTCTTTTGCCTTCACGCAAACGATTAGTTCTAAATCAGCTCCTAACAGATTTGCCTCAAATTTTCAGCGTTAATTAACGCTAAATCATTGCGTGCAGTGCAGCCATTAGTCTTTAGCCCGAAATTTTCAACTACTACTCTGGGCCAAAAACTAGAAATCAGAGTGGTCGGGGAAATTCTAATTATTGACCAATTTTGAGAATATAGCTTTGAAACTTCTAGAACGGATTTTTTAGCCAATTTTTTACATAAACTAACTTTATTTTAGCTATCTACCGCGGTCTCCGACAGATCCGACCGGTAGGTAGGGCTGCCCAACACCCAGTCACTCAAGTGCCTGACACACAGACAGAGAGACACAGTAAGCCATACATGTAACAGGGGGGTCTGGGGGTCTGCCCCCCACCCGACTTAGGCCAGATCCCCCCAGATGGGACCCCCCCCCCCCCGAGACGATTTCACCGACCCCCCCCTCAGATTTTTCTGGCAAGTAAATTTTCGAGCAAATTTTTGCTATTTTTTACACTTTCACACACAGAAATTGCCAAAATCGCCTGCAAAACAGCACTTTTTAGCTGTATTTCAGCCCAAATTAGCGATTTTTGGCAATTTTTAGCCAAAAAATTGCGATTTTTCTCGATTTTTGAGCGTTTTTTAGTGCCCACCGCCTCCCCCTAACTTCTGGCGCAGACCCCCCCGCCGGCACCAGACCCCCCCCAACCCCCCCTCCCCCCATCGGCGGATGACCTGTTACATGTATGCAAGCCTAAGACCAGCAGACCTCAACCGAGAGCCACATCCAAGGTCATCATGACCACGAATCCAACCACCGAGCCCCAACTGGCCCATTTGCCGTAGCCGTGCACTTGCGCCTCAGGCACTATATCATCGATGACCACAAAAATCATGGCTCCCGCCGCGAACGCCAGCGCATACGGTAGCAGCGGCTCCATAAAAGTAACGGCCGCCGCGCCCAGGCAGGCTGCCAGCGGTTCCACCATTCCCGACAACTGGCCGTATGTGAAAGCGCGCAGTTTAGTGTATCCGAAGCCAACCAGCGGCAGCGAGACTGCCAGACCTTCGGGAAAGTTCTGGATGCCGATTCCCAAGGCCAGATTGAAGGCGCGCGAGAACGTGGCCGATTCGGTCTTGCCGATGGCGCCGAAGGCGACGCCGACCGCCAGCCCTTCTGGAATGTTGTGCACTGTGATAGCTACGATTAGAAGCACGATGCGACGCCAGGACACTGGATTGTTTAGCTTTTTGTTCTGGTTTTGGTCCAGCGATGATGAGCTCTGCGGCTCCGGGCCGTTCATTACCTGCAACTGTGAGACTCAGCTGTGGGCAAGCATGTAGTTCTAAACCTGTAAACAGGATGGATGGATGGCTTGTCTGGGCGGGGCCGTAGCTATTGCGTTAGGCCGTACTGCGGGCCCATCACGCACACCCAGACATGGGCCAGCATTTCGGCTGGGGGGCGGTAGAATTTTCATTTCCTGAGGGGGTAGGAGCGCCTGAGGGGTGGGGGCTGAGGAGGTGGTAGGCCAAAGTCTGATTTTCGGCTAAAATTCATTAAAATAAGTTAAAATAAGCTATTCTGAGCTGATTTACACCTAATCCAGGCATATTTTTATCATAATTTTCTATACAACATTTTTCCAAAAAATTCCTGAGCGGGGTAGCGGCCGGCTGAGGGGGTAGGTCAGAGCCTGAGGGGGCCAACCCCCCAGCCCCCCTTTGCCCATGTCTGCGCACACCCACATCCAAGCCCTTCCTTCGCTACTGGCCGGTACACATTCTCCGTGTCAGTCTGGGCGGGTCTGTATTAGCCATACATGTAACAGGTCATCCGCCGAAAGGGGTTGGGAGGTCTGGCGCCGGCCAGGGGGGTCTGAGCCCAAATTTTGGGAGAGGGGTTGGGCACTAAAAAACGCTCAAAAACTAGAGTGCGAACAATACCTGAAAAACCCAATACCCAATACCCAATACCAATACCTGAGACCCCCAATACCCAATACCCAATACTTGCGTAGCTCGGCCAAAAATTACATTTCAGTGGACAGGTACATTCCAGTTGTGCACACAAGATTTATTGGCACTGCGATTAAAATTTTTAAGAGGCCTGGTTGGGCCACTGCCCAAGCAGGGCGAGAAAATTTTGAAAAACTACCCTTTCAGAAAGCATTTAGAAGCCATTTTGGGCGTAAATTAGCAGAAATTAACAGTTTTGGTAGTTAATATTTCGTAATTCAGTCGTGTTTCTTATTTCCGGCGAATTTTTTTCCTAACTCCTCTGGAAATTGTGTGCACCACCGCAATAGCCATGGGTACGGTACTGGTACATTATGGTGACATTAGAAATGTCACCTTTTTTATTTTAGATAAGAACAGAGAAATTAATTACTGGTGTAGCGCTTAGAAAAGCGTACATTTTAGGAAGTTCTACTAACGTTTAGTTGATTTAACGCGAAGACAGCTTCCTAAACCGAATCATCGATCAACTTTTTCGATTTTTTAAGATCAATTTTTCAGGTCAACATCGATTTTCCTCTATTTTTACTTGTCCCAATTAGTATTGGGTATTGGGGGGTAAAAACCCCAATACCCAATACCCAATACCTGGAAAACACCCCAATACACCCAATACCCAATACCCAATACCAGTTCGCACTCTATCAAAAACCGAAAAAATGGCAATTTTTCGGCTAAAAATCGTCAAAAATCGCAAACTTGGGCTGAAATACAGGTAAAAAGTGTTGTTTTACAGGCCATTTTGTCACTTTTTGTGTCCGAATTTGCAAAAAATCGCAAAAAATTGCTCAAAAATTACTTGCCAGAAAAATTGCTCGGGAGGTCTGGCCTAAGTCGGGTAGGGGCAGACCCCCCGTTACATGTATGGTGTTAGCTGTCCCGTTCCCATATATCCCAACACGTGTGGTTGCTATTGTAGCTTTAGGTGCTTAGCAGCTCCAGTCGGTTCCCATTTACCTACTCGCTGTCACCAGCTTTCGGTGGCCTGGGTGGGGCTTTCTGCCGACCACGACCATGAAACCAAGAAACTTGCCCCGCCGAGTGGATGAGCGCACGACCACGAGCACAGTGGCTTTGCGGCCTAAACCACTACACCAATTGTGGCGGCAACCTGTAAACAGGGTGGCAGACGCCCTGATTACGGTTTCTGAGTCCGTAAATAGGGCTCCGGAACCCTAATTCGGGTGACACCGGTTACTTTCCGACGTTTTCCACTATGATATCAGTTCAGTAGGTTTGGGTAGAGTTTTAAAATTCTTGCCCTCCACCCACCTGTAACTTAACAGCAGCGGTACTATCCTCACTGTCGGATCTGTTTCGAGGGTCGGAGGAGGTGGACCTGGGTCTGGTATCGGAAGTGGCGGCCGGTCGGCCCTCCTGATGGAAGGTCTCTTCAATGGCGTCCAACATACGCGAGTGACCGAAGCCCAGCAGAGGCAGGAGTCGATCGGCGAGGAAGACGAAAAAAGCGCCCAGAACAAATCCACCGGCCACCGGAGCGATCGCCCACCGGTCCAAACGCTCCGAGGCGTAGTCTATGGCTGGAGAGAGCAGAGACCAGAAGGAAGCTGCCGTCATGACGCCAGAGGCAAAGCCGAGACTCACGTCTGAAAAAGGTAATTGCCGCTCTAACTACTAGCTGAAGGGCCACAGACCCCATTGCCACTCCACCTCGAGATCACTCTTCCCACCATACATGTAACAAGTCCCGGCCGGTGTGGGGGAGGGGGTCCAAATTTTCAAAAAGCTCCAGAACGCCTGGAAATGCGGTTTAGCACGTTTTTTCCGTAATGCGGCGAATAATCGCTATTTATTTAGAGCTGCCAAATAGCGTTTTAGAGCTAAAAACAAGCAAAAAAACAATAAAAAGGACAATCAAAAACACTGATTTATCTTAAATATCACAGTCAGGCACTTAACGCCCTTTATGGTACTAGTAGAACCACTATAAACTCAGTGGGAAGTAGCGATCGACCGGAAATCCGGTTCCTACCGGAACTAGCGGTTCCGGTTCCGGTGATAAGGGGTGCCGGAGCCCGGACTTTTTGGTTTATTGTTTTTAGAAGAAACCTTCTAAATTTCGTGTCGTTCCACTGAAACCAATCAAAATATCACCTAAAAACTGTGTTAATCGTTCTTGAAAGCACTAGTTTTACTTTAAAAGAATTATTTACTGCTCATTTGCTCCAGCCCAAATGGTACTCAACTCAGTGCTGCAATAGTTCCATACATGTAACAGGTCATCCGCCGATGGGGGGAGGGGGGGTTGGGGGGGGTGTGGCGCCCGCCGGGGGGGGAGTGCGCCAAAAGTTTGGGGGCGGGGGGTCGAGCACTAAAAAACGCTCAAAAATCGAAAAATCGCAATTTTTGGGCTAAAAATCGCCAAAAATAGCTAATTTGGGCTGAAATACAGCTAAAAAGTGCTGTTTTGCAGGCGATTTTGGCAATTTTTGTGTGTGAAATTGTAAAAAATTGCAAAAATTTGCTTGAAAATTTACTTGCCAGAAAAATCGGAGGGGGGGGGGGTCGGTGAAATCGTCTCGGGGGGGGGGGGGGGCCCCATCTGGGGGGGGGTGGGGCCTAATTCGGGGGGGGGCAGACCCCCCCCCAGACCCCCCCCCTGTTACATGTATGAATAGTTCTGATGGCATTTCACAAGTTTTGGACGTCAAAATTTTGGTTCTGGTCGATTGTTAGCGGGGAGGACAAATCACCATGTAACATGACTGATTCCAGCGCCTCAAATACTACTAAATTGAACCGATACCAAGGAAATGATGACCGCGAAATATATAAATTTCCAGAAAGTGAAAATCCTAGATAAAATCAGATTAGGTACTAACCGAGAATGATATCGTGCTGTCTGACTGTAAGGAATACTCCAGCAGCTCCCAAAGCTGTCAGGCCCCAGGTGAACAAGCCAGCTAGTAGAGCTTGCAGTAACCTCGGCTTGTGCTTCAGCATTTCGCTGAAACGGGTCGGAGAGACAAGTTCTTTATCGTAGAATTGGGTCATTATGGTGCGTTTGTTCACAATGACGCTTTTAGAACAGAAATTATGGCTGGAATCTCGCTACAGGTTGTCGCAAAATGAACCTACTTTTTGCTGCTTATTGGCTTTCAAACCGAAACAAAAACTAGTGTAACAAAAACAAGAGAACCGTCTAAAATAACACAACGGCTATTAAAACAAACATATCTTTACCAGTTTCAGGTGTTAATTGATGTGTCAAAATTTTATATACCGTCGGTCGGTAAAACCAGTTAATTAATGTAACTGCGGTCCAGGTCAAACATTTATACTTGTTTATACTATGCGAGAACAGGAAAGGCACCTGAGTAGAAAAGTTGACGGAGAAAAACGCGGCACATTTAAAATCAGCACGGAAACGAACAGCACAGGCAGGAATGAATATGCTATCATAGCTCTCAACAACAACCATCAAGTGAAGTGAAACCACTGAACATAAAGCTGTCTTACAGTCAGGCACTTAACGCCGTTTATGGTACCGACACCATATATGGTATCACCACAGGCCCCGAACGTGGGGGTACCATATGGTGTCGGTACCACAAACGGCGTTAAGTGCCTGACTGTATCAATTAGAAGTTTAAGAAAGTCTTAAAATCATCCAGTTCATTCAACGTTTCTCGCAAAAACTCACCAGTGAATGGAATCATATTGATAACTAGAGTGCGAAGCGAACTACACCAAAAACCTTGCACCCACAATACCCACCAATGCTTAGCCAGCTGAACAAAAAACGTATTTCAGTGAACATTCCATACAAATAGCAAAAAATAGATATGCAACCTTCAAGGATGTTTTAACTAATAAGAAAGTAATTTATAATTTGGCACAAAAACCAAAACAACCAGTATCTGGAAAACACCCCAATCCCAAATCTAAATAGTTAGTTCGCTCTCTAAACATTCATAACCAACAGCCCTCATTTAGATTTAAAAAACATTTGCGCTGCTATAGGACGCTCAAAATACGTCCAGATTTGCTTTTCCTGTCATTCTCCAAATCATTGTCGAAATTCTATCCCTGATTCGTTGAACTGACTGAACAAGCATATCAGAAACAGAGTTAAGTGGAAATTTGCTGAAAATCTGTTTTTCAAGCATTTTAGCTGCATTTTTGTCAAACACTGTTCGTTTTATCCAGATTGACATGACTGGATTTGCTTGTACAGACAAACTTATTTAAATTTGTTCGAATTAGTAAAACTTGTTTTTAAGTTACTTTCAGTCCTAACTAACCTTCCATAGATCCACAGAGCCAAAACTTGCAGAAATGACAGCAAAACTTTAAATGTTGACATAACTTTGTAGCGGCCTGTTATCTTTGCATATCTGATTTCATCCTAGACTAGTATCAAGGGCCATCATCGCAATGAACCCTCCAACACAGCCCCAGCTCGCCAACTTTCCATTGCCATGTGCTTGAGCTTCAGGGACAATGTCATCAACCACCACAAAAATCATGGCTCCCGCCGCGAAAGCCAGAGCATACGGTAGCACCGGCTCCATCCACGTGACCGCCAATGCACCAATCAGCGCCGAGACTGGCTCCACCATTCCCGACAACTGACCGTACCAAAAGGCCAGCATTTTAGAGTAACCGAACCCTGCCAATGGCAGCGACACAGCCAAGCCTTCTGGAAAGTTCTGAATGCCAATGCCAATCGCCAAACTGACAGCAGACTCAAAGGTTGCCGAGGGGCTCTTGCCGATGGCCCCGAAACCGACCCCCACTGCCAGCCCCTCCGGAATGTTGTGGACTGTGATAGCAACGATGAGCAGGAACAAACGATGCCAACTGAGGTCCTCTTCCTCTTGCACTTGGTGCAATTTTTTCTCACTTTTCCTGCGCTGTCGCACTGTTTGGTTTTCGCGTTCGTCAGTGGAGTCTGATTTGGTTTCAGTTGGTCGGTGTTGAATTGTAGGTTTAGTGGGTATGTGATGCAGTGGAATGAACATGTCGGCCAGATATACGAACCCGGCACCGAAGGCAAAGCCGAAGCTGACTGGAACGAAGGCAAGGTAGTCTAGTTGTTTGGAAGTGATTTCAAGAGCTGGAGCCAACAGAGACCAGAACGAAGCTGCAGTCATAACACCGGCAGCGAAGCCAAGACTGATATCTGGAAAGAATGTTTGCGTTTTTGCCTAGCCGACTTTTAAATGTGATGATATTTGTAAATGACATGTGGGCTATCAACTAAAACTTAAGCCTTTCAAAATTCTACATCTCTTCAGCCCAAATGCTAGCCCATTAATACTTGTTATTTTAACAAATAATACAGTATTGGCCATGAAAAACGAGATTTCCAATAATTCAAAATTGTCGACATTCAGTCAATTTTCAACCGAATGAAAAGATTTTCGGTACGATTATTATTATTTCTTTACAGTTTGTTTTGGCCGAGTCCTAGCCTGGTAGTCTTTTGTAGCCTGGAGTTATGCCATTCCGAAATGAGCTGTCCTGAATTTTCGGATGTCAAATTTGAACATAAATATCTTATCTAACGAAATCTTCATCGGATCTATCCAAAATTTTGCAGGTTAACCAATCGTTATACGGACTTAAAATCCCTGAAGAGGTCAGCTTTCTAGCACAGCTGGCTAGAATCTGGTGGATTTCTCACTTTCAGTGAATGTGAAAATTTGGCCTTCTCAAAAATGACGGTGCAATCTTCTGCACAGGAAGCAGGGTTATACGTTATGGTGGGGTCATGAATTACAATCGCCTCAACTAAGACAATACAATGTACATCTAAATTACGCTATACAGTCATGCTTTATGTTCAGAAGGCACCACCCACCCACCACTTCTTTTGGAAACGCTAACTATTTACATTCACTGAAAGTAAAAATCCGCCAGAATTTAAATGGTTGTGCTAGAAAGCTGATCTCTTCAGGACATTAAGTCCATGTACAGATTGATTAACCTGCAAAATTTGGCAGATATCCGATGAAGGATTCGTGAGTGAGATATTTACGTTCAAATTTGACGTCTGAAAATTCGTGTCAGTTCAATTCGGATCGGATAGGGCAGAACTCAAGGCTAGCAGGCTAGGACTTGGCCAAAACAAAACTGTAAACAAATAATAATAATCGTGCCAAAATTCTTTTCATTCCGTTGAAAATTGACGGAATGAAGGTAGTTTTAAATTATTCGGAAAAATAAAAAAGGCCAGGCGGTCTTTTTTATGGCCAACACTGTGTACGGGCAGCAGACATGGCCTAGCATTTCGGCTGAGGGGGTGATAAATTTTCAAATCTTGAGGGGGAGCGGCGGCTGAGTTTTAGGTTAAGGAGACGGTAAGCCAAAAAGTACGACTTTTTACTAAAATCAAGCTTTTAGGCATATTTTTCTCTGAAACAGATGAAAATAAGCTATTCTGACTTCATTTACACCTAATGTAGACACTTTTCACAATAATTTTCTATACAAAATTGCCCTAAAATTCTTGAGGGGTAGTGGCGGCCCCAGGGGGTAAGGTCAGACTCATACATGTACTAGGGGGGTTTGGGGGTTACCCCTCTGCTGGAAAAGCCAACCCCCTCACCAGACATGGGCTAGCATTTCGGCTGAAGGGGTAGAATTTTCAATTCCTGAGGGGGCTGAGGGGGTAGGAGCGGCTGAGGGGGTGATAAGCCAAAAAAGTCCGATTTTTGGCTAAAATCAAGGGCTTTTGCTAATTTTTCATTAAAATAAGCCAAAATAAGTTATTGTGAGCTCATTTACACCTAATCCAGGCATATTTTTATCATAATTTTCTATACAAAATTCATCCGAAAAATTACTGAGGGGAGTAGCGGCCGGCTGAGGGGGTAGGTCAGAGCCTGAAGGGGGCCAACCCCCCTCAGCCCCTTTTGCCCATGTCTGCCCCTAATCCCCGAGACAGGTTAAGGGACCCCCACGACCCAAAAATACAAATACTAGTAGTGGCTCCAGTACTGACAAAGTGGCTCAGAAGTCACTAATTTTTAGTCTAAAATTCGCTTTAAAAGCCTTTGGAAACCGAATTTGGCGTTTCCGCTGCTGATATCTAAGAGAAATCGGGGTTTTTTGACGCCCTTTTGTCGCATTAGAGCTGGTTTTTAGCTCTAAAACGCTATTTCGCAGCATAAAATAGCGATTTTAAGTGTCCTTACTGAAAAAACGTGCTAAAAACGCATTTCCACGTTTTAGAGCTTTTTGAAATTTTGGACCCCCCTCTGAGCGAAACCCCCCTCGACCCCCACCTGAGGAAAAAACCCTCCCCAAGTCGGCCCGGAGCTGTTACATGTACAGTCAGAGCCTGAGCCGGGGCCATATCCCATTTTGTCCAATCCGATTGGCAGTTTGCCCAGTTTTTGCCAAAAAAATCGGCTGCATTACCAAGCAGCTTCTTGTTCTGTGAGCGGAAGAGAAATACGGCTGCTGCACCAAAAGCAGTCAATGCCCACGTAAACAGAGAGCCAAGTAGAGCTTGAACCACCGGCGGGTAGCCACGGATCATTTTGCTTGGTTCTATATTTATTCCTAGCGACAACAACCTGTCTTCCTTCTTTCGATTCTAAAGTACCTTTCAAAAACAAGCGAATTTTTAGTTTTTTTTTGCGAATAACTACTTATGGGAGCGTTGGAGCGCTTTTTGCCTCTTAATCGAAGTTGTTGAGGGCCTCGAGCTCTGTACTATGGCATAACCTAATCTGCGCAACGTTCCCTGATAATGCTAATTTGCGCAACGAAAAACTGCCTGCTTTTTCCGTAATTGGGATGAACGCGAGTTTTTTTTAGCGAATCAGAACCTAGAGACCTTGGGGTTTCAAAAATGTGTTTATAATGATTCTAGGCCCAACGTTCCAGAGATATACACCATCAAAGTTGGCCGAAAATTCTAAAAATGGCCATGAAAATGGGAATGGAATAAGGGTTATCAGTGTGGAGGAATCTATTTCTGATGCCATAATCACTGGATTACTGTATTTGAGATCCTTACACGAAAAATTTTATTTTCAGTTTGTGTTCCTGATGTGCACAAGCGCTCTGTAGTAGCGTCCAGCATAAAAAATTGAAATTGCCGAAAACCGCTGACATTGCGCTTTATTCGATAGAGAAAAGTTACAGATGGATGAATATGCAAAAACCTAAAAACAGTAGAATTCATTTTTTCTGACTTGAAGACTTTATTTTTTGCAAAAAAAGACGAAAAAGCGACACCCGCAATTATTTGGTATTTTTTATGCCAAACGATACCAAATAGTTTACCTAAACTAACTAAATAATTAGCTTTTCAGCGATAAATTATAGTAAGTAATTAAGTATATTTCGCCCAAACAAGGTAAAGAACGAAATACAAATGTTGGCATACAGACGGGGACGACCACGTACGAACGTAGGGGTACCCATACATGTAACAGGGGTTCTGGGAGTCTGCCGCCCACCCGACTTATGCCAGACCACCCCTCCGGATGGGGACCCCCAGACGATTTTTCCGATCCCCTGCGATTTTTCTGGCAAGCAACTTTTGAGCAAATTTGTGCTATGTTTTGCAATTTCCGACACCAAAAATTGCTAAAATCGCCTGCAAAACAGTACTGTTTAGCTGTATTTCAGCCAAAATTAGGGATTTTTGGCGAATTTTAGCAGAAAAAATGCCTATTTTTCGATTTTTGAGCGTTTTTAGTGCGCAATCCCCTGTGAGAGTTTTAATAGTTTACATAATTAGATGGCCACGGACGGCCTTGAGGAGTGAAGTGGCAGAAATGTGGTAGAACTGGTTTAGTGTAAAGTAGAACGAATGTCTTTATTTAAGGCCGCTGTGCCGGCAATAGACGCAGTTAGACTGTCTGACCAGATACTGGAAAGGAGTTCTTTATATACTTAGTAAAACCTATTACCAGAGGAAAAATCTCTATTCTACAACACAAAGCAAGCGGTTACAACTGGTGACCGCACAGGGAGAAGAAGTAGTACAACTACAAAAAGAAGAAGAAGTGTTCCCACCCCCCTTTATTTTACTGTATACTGAAGTCCCCCTTATCCCCCAGAAGACATCGATGCTGTAAAGAAGGAGGAGAAGAAATTCAGAAGAGACCACACAATTGATCACCTCGGAGAAGGTCCAATTAGCTCAAGAACAAGAAGCCAGACAGCTAGAAGAGGAAGAAGAATGGAAGAAGCCCAACAACCATTAGCGGAGGCGTTAGCAGCTTTGAATACGTCGATAACATCCAACAACGAGACAAACACTGCATTGGTACGACAAATAAAGACGATGACAACTTCTCATATAGCCAGTCCACACACGAAGATCCCAATTTTCACAGGAGACAGAGATGTTAATTTAAAGGAGTGGTTCGACAACTATGATAGAATTTTCACTACAGAAGGTTTGGATGAGCAAACAAGAGCCCAGAAGTTACCAGCTTTCTTGGATGGATATGCAAAGGAGGTTTACAGAGACTTAGAAGCAGACTTGAAAGAAGATTACGAAGCTACTAAAGCAGCCTTACTAGAAGCATTGGAACCACCTAACGTCAGTTATTTTTTCGAGAATGAATTAAGAGCAAGGAAACAACAGGCTAACGAGTCGGTAGTGAAGTTCTACGCCGCCTTGATAGAATTAGGAAGAGGAGCTTATCCAGACGAAGCAGACTGCAAGCGATTTTTACTCTACCCGTTCCTACAAGGATTGAAGAAGTCTTTAAGAGACAAAGTCAACTTAAGCAGACCCAATTCGCTAGGAGAGGCATTGGAAAATGCAAGATATTTCGAGAATCAGGAGTTATTAGAAGCTGGACAGCTTCCCTTTAATGCAGGAGTGTATGCCGGATTTGCGAAGTCTACCCCTACCTCAGGAGAAGAAACAAGTAGCGCTAGAAGCCCACCATCAGCTACGTCAGCAGCCCCTGTCACAGAGAAACTGGTCGACCTTCTAGGCCGCACCTTCGAGTCACTTCAGAAGTACAATCATCAATCAACACAGCGCGGTGGCGCATTTTTACGACCTGCTGCCCCAGCAGTTCATCCGCAAAATCGTGTCTCCAGGGCACCGATTCCGCGTGCCACTTTTTCGACATCAACAGGCGCAGACCGTTTTGCGTGGGCCGAAGATGGACAGCCCATTTGTCACCTTTGCAAAAGACGAGGTCACACAAAATGGGCTTGCCGATTACGATTTAATCAACCAAGGCCAACCGCTCCTTGGCCCAGAGGCCCCGTCAGATTTAATCAGACACCAACATCTTCTTCAATGTCTAATTACACTGCCCCAAGACCACCTTACACTGCTGGCAGAGGAACACGTGGCAATTACACTTACAACAGAAGTAGAGGAAGAGGACGTGGCTACGCTGTAGCTAGTCAACCCAGAGAAACGACATATCAGCAAAGTGATTACATGGAACCTTACCCTTTCGAAGAAACGACTTGGCAAGAAATGCAAGAAAACTTCTACCAATCACCCCCTTACCCAGAAGAATTTCCCACGCCATCAAGTTTCCAAAGGGAGGAAGCTTCAAGCTGGCCTCAAGAGAAGCAACGAACACCCGATCCCCAAGAAGCGGAAATGGTTAAAGAAATTGCTGAACTAAAAAAACTCATGATCGGCGATGACAACCAATCAGGATATGTATGTGGTTTACATGCCACTCCCAAGAGGACAAAGCACTCAGCTAATCAAAGCCACCAGGAAGGCACAACACGCAAACCTAAACCTGAAAGCCACCAAGTCAGTTCATCCACTCTACCCCGGACAAAGAAACCCTCATCTCTGGGACCCAACACCCATTCTAAAAGCCCTGTGCTAAACAGTGATGCTTTCAAGAAAGAACTGGAAAAAGCCACAAAAGCTCGAAGACAAAGTCTGGAAATTAAAGAAAAACGAGGCTCAGCAATCAGCCATGACTTTGTAGTGGATGAGTATGGTTTTGGAATTGAAACTGACCCGCTAATACCTGTGTCAACGAGGCCAAAGTCCAAGAGTCAATCACCCAAAAATAAACTACCCCGCTTACCAGAAACAGCTGTCACTCCTGATCCACAAGCATGCAGTGGTTCAATGGAGTCTGTCAACAGCTTATGGTCGGACAAAGAAGAATTTGAACAACTGTGCGATGAGTTAGAACATTCTGGGGAACAGACAACAATGGCAGAGGTTGAACAGACAGAGACAAAATTAAGTAACGAAAAAAGAATTCGGTCTGCATCAAGTACGGGGTTAAGGATTCCCTGTAAAACGGAACAAAGTGAAGATGGAATTCGGTTTGCGCCAAGTACTGGGTTAAGGATTCCCGGTAAAACAGATGTAATAGAGAAAATCGATGATGAATTATCAGATGAATCAAAGATTGGCCAAAGTGTACGGTGCATTCCAAGTACAGGATGCGTTCCCTGTAATACAAAAATTGAGAAAAGAGTACGGTGCAGTCCAAGTACAGGATGCGTTCCCTGTAATAAAGTTTACCGGTCGGGAGACACCGAAGGGCCAGAAGTTCTCCAAAAAGTTACTCAATCTTGTCAACCCAGCCAACCTTCAAGTGAAGAGCTCTCAGAATCAACTGCAACATCGTCGCACCAAACTAAGGAAGAAACATCCGACCTAACCTCTGAACCAACACAACTTCCAGATGCAACACCAATAACCATTCTGGACCAGATAAGTACCACCGACCCAGCCAACTTTCTAAAAGACACCAAGCTAGCGGAAGTAAATCAACACTTTCAAGTCTTTGACAAAATGGAGCACATTGGCAAGCTACCATCAGAAATCTTTTCCCTACTCAGCTGGTTACGAAATTTGCGGCATCAGACAAACCAATCACTTCACAAACAGAAAACAACCACATCCCCTTCAAATGAAGCCCCCAATCTGTTCTACTTCTTTGAAAACACAGCAGAATGGGGAGACAAACAAGTCATTCAACATCTAGAAGACCTGATACAAAGAAACCCTACAAACATTCTTTTGCTCATAGGGGAGATGCTGCTGGCCATTCCAACAATAGAAGCCATGGGCAAAATCACTGGTGAAGCAAAAGATGGATTTATTATTCAACTGGAAAGCCCTAAAGATGTCTTCAAAGCAATCAATCAAGGAGTCCAAGTTAGCCCTGCAGAAGATCTGCTGTATTTACCGAGAAAGACGACCCAAGCTTTTGGAATTCTAAGAAAAGATGAACGCGTATGGTTCAAAGCTGAAAGAAAATGGGAACCAGAAGTAAAAGTTGAAATGACCGACTGCCAGCCAAGAATACATAGAAAAGGCCATTGGAACATTGTAAAGATAAGAAAGGTCAGTCCTCCAAAGTCGCAACGTCCAAGAAGCCAAATCTTAGATGGTAAACTTCAAGCTGAATATCGAAATGCCTTGCTACATCCGAAGACCCCAGAACCACCAAGAACACTCATGATAGCTCGTTTATCACAACATGCATATTTGCCTCAGCATATGGACTCAGGAGCCAGTGGATATGACCTTGCAGTAGCCCACAACTATACTGTCTCTCCTTCTCAAGTAGCAGTGTGTTACACAGACCTCCAAATTCAGATACCTTCTGGCTATAATGGAAGATTAGCCTCACGTTCCAGTATAGTAACACAGTACAATGTGCATGTCGAAGCAGGTACTATTGACAGCAGTTACCGAGGAAATCTAGCAATTGTTCTGGAAAACAGAGGTCACAACGTGTTTTTCGCACAAGCCGGAACCAGAGTCGCCCAGCTTATTTTGGAGAAAATAGCAACCCCACCAGTGGAAGAAGTGTTTCCAGTAGACCCCCAAGTCACCAATCGAGGTATTCACGGTTTTGGATCCACCGGACAATACACTGGTCAACTATGCCCAAGAGATCCAAGAAGACCACGAAATCCTGAACCAGTAACCAGCAGTCCACCTTCAAGACGACACACTTCACCTCAAAGGACAGCTCGATCAAATCCACTTACCAAACTATGCTGTCTATCTTCTATAGTCCTGTATCTCGTCTTAGCAACATGTTTCCCAGGAGCCCTTGCTAATTTCAAAGCTCCACAACTTATGGTATGCCAAACCCATGAAGGTTCAACCCTGTGGCAAGTTCCAAACCCATTAGAATGCAACGTTAGAGTTCCAGATGACCCAAATGAACAGCCGAAAAAGGTAATGGTCAAACTGTTCAAGAGGAACCATGTGCAGTACAAAACGGATGCTACAGTGTGCAGGAAAACTCAAACCACTGTTTGGACCTTCAACTACTTCATGAATGTGAACCACATCAAGAAAGAAGAAAGCCACAATGTTCCAGTCACAGGACAAGAATGCCTACGAATGGAGAGATGGCATGAATGCAAAGAAGGCAAAATGACGACCACAGGAGATCTTTGGCAAACCCACAATGATGTGCATTACAAGTACACAGGCGGATTCTTCTCTTGTTGTCACTGGGCAAGTTGGTCAGCAACCAATTGCTTCAAATATGACGCAGTAGTTTGGAAACGGCATGGCATCAGATCTTGGGAATCTTCAGCAGGCTCAGTCACCCACTGTGAATTTGAAAAAGGAGAGTGTGCCTTGAGAGATGGAACATACTTAAGATGGAGAAAAGACCCTAAGGAAAAATGCGAATTTTTGCCCTTCAAATCAATAAAAGGTGAACTAATTGGCCGTAATTTCTTGTCAGAAGATGCAACCCTTGCTTTAACATGGGAAATCAAGCAAACCCTTCAAGATTGTGGAAAACAGCTACAAATGTCAGAACAAGGACTGGCATTTAAGTTTGTGTCAGCAGCTGAGTATCAAATGGACTTGCAACAGCAAGAAGCCCCAGTTTTAACCTTACGCCAACGAGAAACAACTCTTAAACCGACCTCCTCAACCAGTATTTTACCGGAAATCACCACTGCAAAAAGAAGTAGTGCTAGTACAATACCTCAATCTACCTTAAAAACACCACTAAAGACTTACAAATCTTCACAGAAAAGAAAGCCTATCAACAAGCGAAAGAAGCTGAAGTATAAGAAGAATCAAAGAGTTACCAGAATCCCTCACACTACCAAAAGCACTACTCCA